>CM057153.1:38759111-38884903 GCA_029962745.1 Echinometra lucunter
AACAGACTTTGTCGGACAAAACATCCGACAAGTCCTTTCATGAAACGCTCCCCTGATAGCTATTCCTAATGTAACCACCACACCAAGTTACATCTTGTACTGTTTCTCTTTGTAGGTAGCTGTAAAGACCCTGCTATTCTACAAGGACTGTTCCAATATGGTCTATAATAATAATAATAATAATAATTCTGTATTTATACCGCGCACAAATCTGCGAAAGGCACCCTAGGCGCACAAAATTATTTAACAAGAACAATGGTTGAGTAATCAAGGAAAAAGCTACATATGCATAACATAATACAGATGAACAAATAATAATAATGATAATTAGCCTTAGGTGGAAAATCAATTATATGCTTTCTTCATGAGAAATGTCTTTAAGTTCTTCTGGAAGGACCTTGCTGATGAGCTGGTCTTAAGGTCCATAGGAAGAGAGTTCCAAGCACGCGGAGCAGCCACACTGAATGAACGATCTCCCCATGACCTCCGAGAACGTAATTCTTGCAACTGGTCAACATTCCCAGAGCGAAGACCAGCTCTTGACGACTTCTTCAGGTTCACCATATCCATGATGTAGCTTGGGGCCATATTCGACTTAGCTTTGAAGACAGTGGAGATAAGTTTATACTCAAGTCTCTGTCTCACTGGGAGCCAGTGCAGCCTTTCAAGTACTGGAGTAATGTGGTCTGAGAATTTAGAGCCCGTAACTAGACGAGCAGTTGAATTCTGAACCTTTTGCATTCGTTTTATTTGTGTGTCAGGCAGTCCAAAGAGCGTACTATTAAACATGTCCAGGCGTGAAGTAACCAGAGCATGTACCAACTGCTTCGTGGCCTGCAGATTGAGATGTTCACGAATTCTGCGAATGTTTCTCAAGTGATAAACTACACCTCGTACACAGGGCGACACTTGAGGCTCCATCGTCATGTGGTTGTCCAACAGAAGGCCAAGAGACCGTACTTTCGACACTGGAGGAACACTTGTCTCACCAACATTAAGATTGGGAATCATGACCTTTCTCATCTGCTGAGGTGAACCAAAGAAGATGAATTCAGTCTTGTTGTCATTGATACTGAGGTAGTTCTGGCTCATCCACTTCCTGATTTCACATATACAGCCCTCAAACCTAGCGATGGTGATATCAACATCTGATTGGTTTGGAAGACATGAAGCATATAGCTGAATATCATCAGCATAGATGTGATACATTATGTCATATTTCTTGATGATGTCACAAATGGGTTTGATATATAAGGAAAACAATTGAGGGCCCAGCACTGAGCCCTGTGGTACAGAACAACTGAGAGCAGCAAAGTCCGATGTCACATCAGCACCAATCCTGACTGCTTGTGTGCGACCCTTCAGATAAGATTGACACCAGTTGAGTGCTGATCCACCGATGCCAACCTCCGTTAGTCTCTTCTGCATGATGGCGTGGTCAACCGTGTCAAATGCTGAACTTAAATCCAATAGGATAAGTCCTGTCAGCATACCACGATCCATGGCCTGCAAGATGTCATTGGTAACACACACGACTGCCGTTTCAACGGAATGGTGCTTCCTATAAGCTGATTGAAAAGGATCCTGGAGTGACTGATCAGCTACACATCCAAGTATGCGTACGCTAGCAGCTCTCTCAATAACTTTTCCGATGTATTTTAAATTAGCCACCGGTCTGTAATTTCCCAATAACTCTTTGTCCAGGTTAGGCTTCTTTAACAAGGGTCTGATGCTGGCGTGCTTCAAGCTGTCAGGAAAGACCGCTTCAGCAAATGACCCGTTGACCAACTTTGTAATGAAATGCACAAAGACGGAACTGTGCTCCTTGATCAGCCAAGTTGGAACGGGGTCTTGTTGACAAGAAGCTGAAGGTGAATGATCAATGAATTTTCTGATTTCATCTTCAGAAACTTCAACGAAAGAGGTCATATAAGGCTCTGGGAGGGTAGAAACATCGTCCACTTCTGCAAATTGACTGTCCTGCTGCTGCTCAAGAGCATGACGTATCTTCGCAATCTTGCCTACGAAATAATCTTGGAAAGAGTTTGCTAACTTCCCCTCTGATGAGCACTGTGGAAGTACAGTTTCACCTTTCCTGTGAAGAAGCTCATTGATGATACCAAACAGAGCTTTCTGATCAGAATTGCAATTCTCTACTGCTGATGAATAGAACAGTCTCTTGGATTCCCTTATAAGTTCAGCAACAGCTTGACACTGTTTTCTGTACTTCTCGTGTAGAATCTCCTTCTTCTCTTTCAGTTTACATTTTCTCCACTTCCTTTCCAGCCTTCGTCTTGCTTGCTTTGCAGCACGAATATCATCATTGTACCAAGGCGATTTTTCTCTCTTGACCACATGCCGTGTCCTCAAAGGTGCTAAGTCGTCAAGGACATCAAGAAGAGCTCGCTCGTATTCTGCAACTGACTTCCTGGGTTGTTGCATTGCTAGCTTACATATGACAGCAAAGTGATCCGATAGTCCTGGATGAACTGATAAGTCCGAGATGACCTGCTCATCTTCACGATTAATGAACAAGTCCAAAGTATGGCCAAGACGATGTGTAGAAGTACAAACATGCTGGGTCATGCCATGAGCAGATAACAATCTATTGAACGTCATAGTGTTCACAGCAGTTGCATCATCCATCCAGATATTAAAATCACCTGTGAGCAAGAGCTTTGAAGGGTGGAGAAGGTAATAGTCCATAAGTTGGCTAAAGTCATCCAAGAATGTCGCAAACGATAAGGGCTGGCCGGTTTCACTGCTTCTTTCAGAGCGATATATTATGACCAATCGGAAGGAAGAATGGTCATCAGTCACTTGTGCATGTAAAGCTTCGAAGGATGGAAACCTCTGCAGATCATCAGTCTGAACTCGCAGATCACACTTATACAACAGTCCAACACCTCCTCCAGTTCGATCAGCTCGAGGAACATGAACAAGATCGTAACCGATGGGAGTGGCTTCTTTGACAACAAGATCATCATCTGGTTTCAGCCAAGTCTCGGTGAGAGCTACAATGTCTAGATCTTGCTCATTGACAAAGTCAACAAACTGACTGGTTTTATTTCTTATAGACTGTAGGTTGACTGTACAAAGTCTTGCTAGCTTAGAAATTGGCTTGATATAAACCAAGTTTTTGCTACAGCAAGAACGAAAATTTCTTCTATCTTTTCTCACATTATCTTGAATGACAGGTATGTAATTCTGCCTCTTTACAAAGGCTCGAAAACCTCTTTTTGTAGGTTTTGCACTGCTGATTCCATAATCCACTATTGTTCTGTAGACATTCAATGGCAGAGGTGTCTTGGAGCATTGTCTACCAATGTCCAAAAGCTCCTCCCTGGAGTAGGAGTACAGAGCCATGGTCAATAGGATTACAAGGATAACTCTGCAGTGAATAGCCATAGGTTCCATTGATGGTCACTCAAGAAGAAACAGACAATAGCCATGTAGATGACTTTAGAGAGATATGTCCAATAGTCAGTGCAAAAATCCAAAAGCAAGATATATTTCTCATGCAAAATATGAAGCAATTAGGGAGAAATATGAGTGAGCAAGTCGTCGCTGATTTTACGAACCGTCATTAACTTCATTTTTCGGTCAAATTTTCGAAATTGAGATTTATTAATATTCTGAAAGCCCGTCCTCAACTCTACCGACTCACCAAATTTCAGACCAAAATCTTGATTATTTTAAGAATAAGAGACAATTGAAAATTCGATCGAACCGTCATATCAGCTCAAGTGATTTTACGAAGTGACCTAAAGCATTGTGACCTCATCATAAAACGCATTCGCGCGGGTTTATGACGCTTCGTAAAATCACAATTTGTATGCGCGCAACACAAGTGCATGTATTATCCATTGGGTTTAGGACGCTAATGAATTGCCAAAGTGAATTATAAGTAAATACACCTACACCTACTACTACTACTACTACTACTACTACTACTACTACTACTACTACTACTACTACTACTAATGATATACAAAGGTTATAGTAGTTTAGAACTTCACTAAATAGATACTTAAATACATAAATGAATAAAAGAATAACCAAGTAAATGAATAAAAGAATAAATAAGTAAATGAATAAATAGATAAATAAATGAATGTATAAGTAAATCAATAAATGAACAAATGAATTAAACAAAATAAACAGAATAAATGAATAACTGAGCATTGTATCAAAAGTACGATTTATGATTTTGTTCACTTTATTAAAAGTAGTAGTAAAGCAGAAGAGTACAATAATTATGATAATTGAATTCATTTGTGAATTATTAACTTCTACCGAGAGTATAACTCATCCACTACTCTCAGGAAATAGGATTTTTGAGAAAAAACTTCAAGCGGCTGTTGATTACGTTAAATGAAAAATGTTAATGGAAACGATGTATTACTTACGCTCTATATTGCAGGAGCTGCAATAATTATTTAAATTCAAATAATTTATAATTGTAAATAAATTGAACATTGATGCCAATTTATACTTTAATGTTTGATCAAAATGTAATGAGTTGATTATGCTGGGATGTGCGCGAATTAAAGATCGTGAGAGAAATTGGAAGGATTGTTCAAGATGTTGAAATGATGTGATTACATCTTTGAATGAGCTGTTGAGAAAGCGGGATTGTATTATAGGCTATTCAATTTTGCTTTTTTTTCTATAGCTTTTGTTTGAAAGAAAAATGATGCTCTTCATAGAACCTTTCAAAAATACTTGGAGCGAAAAAAAAGACAGAATATAGGTACAATTTTCTCCGAGGATCTCTCTCTCACTCTTTCTCTCACTCTATCTATCTCTATCTCTCTCACTCTCGCTCTCTCCCACTTTCCCACTTTTTCTCCAGTATATTTAACTTCTACCTGTCCATCTCGCTTCAATCTTTTCCCTTTCTTTCCCCCTTCCCTACTTTTTCCTCTTTTTATTTCCATCCTCTCCATTTCCCTCCGTTCGTTTGTCCCTTCTTTTCATATCCCCTTTCTGTATCTTGTCCACTTTCAGACTTGGATTCATACCTGGGTCATTTTCACAATGAAAAAAGAAGCCAAAATCTTAATTCCGAATATTGCAATGTTACTATACATTAATCTATTAAAACAGGGGGGAAATAGGGGGAAAAAGCTGATCGGTTCATGTGAACAAAATAAATTGAAACTAATAGTAATAAGCCATATATCCCATTTAATAAAGTTATTTTTTGCTTTACCTAAAATATCCCTCGATAGATGTGATCAGGGCATTGTCAGAGGTAGATGTGCAATTTTCAGGTAGAAAAGGTCGTTTTCATCACCTCCAAAAGAGATTTGTTTTAAATAATGAAATGGTGCTTGACTTTATTACGAAGGAACAGTTTATTGAGTCGTAAAAATTAGAACAGGATCAATACAGGATGACAAGGCACGAAACTAAATTCATTTTGTCATTTCCCTTTGTAAGCAAGCAAACGGGTCTCGGTCTCTGTCTCGTCTGAGACTGTCTTGGACCCAACACTGATCATTACAGGCATGCAGAGATGCCTTTTTAAAGATTAGAAAATCTACATCCTTTTAGCCTTAACAACATTAATGTGCAAATCACAGGTAATCCATCTCGAGTTAATTGCGCTCAGGTTATTATTTCCACTTTGCATACCTAATACATTACAAGTGCTTTTTATAAAAAACAATTGTTGAAACCAGCAAAGTGTCGACTAGGCTGGGTTTCCTATTGAAGGCAAGGAACAGTTTGGTGAAAATAATGAAAGGTTTGAAACCTGTTAACACTCTGTCATCCGAGGGCCCTGAATATTCTGTATTAATAACCAAAGTCATTTTTCCCATACGACTTAAATGTATTTTTGGCGTAACCACTATATCGGGTTCTTTTTTCTAGTCAGTTGCGTTAAGGATTGGCAACTGGTAACATCCAAAATCTCCTGAGGTGGTATTGTATCTAGTGGATTGACAAAGAAATACAAACATAAAGCACACTTGCAAGCAAGGAGTTTCCAAATTTCAAATGAAAAAATACACCAAAGAAAAAAAAAACAGTTTCGTCCAGTGCGCTAAAATTCCTTAGCAAATTTAGCAAACCTTTTCTAAGACAAAAAAGAAAACAATTCGAATTTATTTGTTTATTCTGTTTTTGTATTGTCCATTTTGGATTTTAATAAAATTGAATGAAGGTGTGATTCATCCTCTCCAGTGGATCCCTTTCCAAGCCCCATGCGAAACCGCAATGTATAATTATTGTGGAATTCCCACAGTTCAGTCGTTACCTCTTTAACACCTAGAACAGAAACTTGTTTATCGAATCGCCCATCATAATTTTGATCGTCTTAAAAAAAAACCAGGACAAAGTGGATGTAATTTCACGCAATTCATGTGGCTTAATGAGGCAAAGCAAGAGATATCATTTACCAAATTAGCCAGGAATTAGAGGAAGTATAAGACTGAAAAAAGATAAATGTTGATGAGAAAGTAGGATTCATAATGTCAGTAAGAAGAGATGGCATAACCTCTTAACACCTACAACAGAAACTTGTTTATCTAATCGCCCATCATAGATTTGATCGTCTTAAAAAAAACAGGACAAAGTGGATGTAATTTCATGCAATTTATGTGGCTTAATGAGGCAAAGCAAGAGTTATCATCATCTACCAAATTAGCCAGAAATTAGAAGAAGTATAAGACTGAAAAAAGATAAATGTTGATGAGAAAGTAGGATTCATATGTCGGTAAGAAGAGATGGCACAACCTCTTAACACCTAGAACAGAAACTTGTTTATCGAATCGCCTATCATAGTTTCGATCGTCTTAAAAAAACAGGACAAAGTGGATGTAATTTCATGCAATTTATGTGGCTTAATGAGGCAAAGCAAGAGATATCATTTACCAAATTAGCCAGGAATTAGAGGAAGTATAAGACTGAAAAAAAAAAGATAAATGTTGATGAGAAAGGAGGATTAATATTTCAGTAAGAAGAGATGGCACAATTCCGAAATATCTTTTAAGGCAATACATGTATAAGACAGATATAACACATTTTATAATATAGGTTTTCCCGGCCAATTTTGCAACTTTGTCAGTCTATTTCATATTACAATCATTCAATTTAAAAGATTTTTGCCCTGTCGTGCCGCACGGCCGTTCAGTTCATGATCTGAGCTTTCAAAATCATCTTGGAAGCATTCAAATTCATGTTTTTCTTATCCAAATTTGCAATTTACGCACGTATTCATAAAGTCTCCATTCAATTTAACATCGTATGGTCACGTGATCACGCAACAGACACATTCGTGCATTCGAATTCATTTTGGAACATTCAATTTAGCAAACTGTACGTTCAATTTAACAATTCCTTCAGTATTAATTGTTATATCTTTGCATGTGTGACATGATCTTTGCCATTTAAGAGCCTAAATTCTTTTTTCTTCTTTAATGGTTCACTTCAAAACGCCATCGTTTCGGGTCACTAACATGACTAAATAGGCCTGATCATTTTTTTTTTCTTGCATGAAGCAGAACTAAATCAAGTCGAGATGAAGGCCTTATTATTTAATTAGTTTATTTCTACTGATTACACATGTGCAATAAGGGCTAAATAGACAAGAAGAATGTAGAATAAAAAACAGTAGAGATGAAAATACTTCCATGGAAATACTTTTATGGAAGTATTTTCATCTCTTTCCATGGAAGTATTTTCATCTCTACGATTTTTTATTCTACATTTGTCTTGTCTATTTTTATCTATTAAAACCAGCGCAGAATATCTTTCTATATAATAAGGCCTAGACCTAGACTGTAGAAGGCATTTTAGAAGATGATTGAAAATAATGATATTTCATTCACGAGATGCAATGCTGGGATGTAATGGTTTTCAAAGAACAATTTTTTTTAAATCCCAAAAGGTAGATGATGGAACACACATAAGAAAGGAAATGCTGGTTATCTTATGCCAACCATCCCGCTCACTTCGATCAGCTGAACAGAATCTCCTAAAGGTCCCTATATTGCTTCCCACACCCATGGTGACAGAGCTTTCTCAGTGGCTGCCCCTTCTCTCTGGAACTCACTCCCTTTGAATTTAAGAAGGCAATCATCACTTAACAGTTTCAAAACACCGCTTAAGACTTATCTGTGTTCGTAATTAGTATGTTATATTTAACTCTTAAATGTGTAGCATAATTAATTATTTGTGTAGATTATATTATGTAGATTATGCAGTAGTTTAAGTTTATGTATTTATTTTTCTATAGCTTTTGTTTGAAAGAAAAATGATGCTATGTAAAGCGCTTAGAGAGGATTCCTGATAAGCGCTATGTAAATGTTGACTTATTATTATTCTTCTTTCATCTTCATATTAATTCGCATCTTCATATTTTTATGGATGAACTGCATTTCCCCAAGTCACGCAAAAGTTGTAGTTGTATGCATGTAGATCTTTGACTTGAGGGCATGTGTAGAATGCACAGTCCATCCTATGTAAGCCTAAATGAGAGGGCCTAAATGAAGATTCTTGACTCAAAGAGAAAATTCAATTCGAAATCATCCCCTTTTTAGGAGAATTCTAAACACAATATTGTTGGATTAAGTTAATATGAATGAAAATGTTACGAATGTGACTGCCCATTCGCGAATCTGAATGCTCGAAAGGTCCTTTTCGGCAGTTGCGGATGAATTTGAATAATTCTTACCTGCGTGCTAATTTGAATGATGCAAAAGCCAAATCCCTTGCTCGAAAAGCTGAACTGATTGACTTACTGACGCTTATGTCTCGGTCTTGGTCTTGGTCTCGGCTGTTATGGACACTTGTAAGTGTCTCTGTCTCGCCACCACAACACATATTGGATTATGAAAAATGGACAAAATTCTGTTAGGGGTACCACCCAATGATTTTTCTGTGATACATAATGCGTGGTCGGTGGGATTAGTCAAGAACAAAGCCCCAAAGTCTCACTTTATTAGCCTGCTACTATTGGGGGGGGGGGGAGAGGGGCGGATATCCGGATAGGCCTACTTCAGCAGAAAGAAAGAACAAAAATCCTCTTTTCAGTTTGGATTTCACAAATCTATGCATCAAATTATAAAAAGTTGTTCTTAATGATATTGTAGGCCTATGTAAAATTACTTCTAAACAATATGAAATATCGCTTCACAAAAGTTGAAATTTGTGTACAGTGTCTGGATTCACACGTTTTCCTGACATACAACTGGGCAACTGGGCAACACCTAGAACAGAAACTTGTTTATCGAATCGCCCATCATAATTTTGATCGTCTTAAAAAAAAACCAGGACAAAGTGGATGTAATTTCACGCAATTCATGTGGCTTAATGAGGCAAAGCAAGAGATATCATTTACCAAATTAGCCAGGAATTAGAGGAAGTATAAGACTGAAAAAAGATAAATGTTGATGAGAAAGTAGGATTCATAATGTCAGTAAGAAGAGATGGCATAACCTCTTAACACCTACAACAGAAACTTGTTTATCTAATCGCCCATCATAGATTTGATCGTCTTAAAAAAAACAGGACAAAGTGGATGTAATTTCATGCAATTTATGTGGCTTAATGAGGCAAAGCAAGAGTTATCATCATCTACCAAATTAGCCAGAAATTAGAAGAAGTATAAGACTGAAAAAAGATAAATGTTGATGAGAAAGTAGGATTCATATGTCGGTAAGAAGAGATGGCACAACCTCTTAACACCTAGAACAGAAACTTGTTTATCGAATCGCCTATCATAGTTTCGATCGTCTTAAAAAAACAGGACAAAGTGGATGTAATTTCATGCAATTTATGTGGCTTAATGAGGCAAAGCAAGAGATATCATTTACCAAATTAGCCAGGAATTAGAGGAAGTATAAGACTGAAAAAAAAAAGATAAATGTTGATGAGAAAGGAGGATTAATATTTGGTCTTGGTCTCGGCTGTTATGGACACTTGTAAGTGTCTCTGTCTCGCCACCACAACACATATTGGATTATGAAAAATGGACAAAATTCTGTTAGGGGTACCACCCAATGATTTTTCTGTGATACATAATGTGTGGTCGGTGGGATTAGTCAAGAACAAAGCCCCAAAGTCTCACTTTATTAGCCTGCTACTATTGGGGGGGGGGGGGGGGGGGGGGGAGAGGGGCGGATATCCGGATAGGCCTACTTCAGCAGAAAGAAAGAACAAAAATCCTCTTTTCAGTTTGGATTTCACAAATCTATGCATCAAATTATAAAAAGTTGTTCTTAATGATATTGTAGGCCTATGTAAAATTACTTCTAAACAATATGAAATATCGCTTCACAAAAGTTGAAATTTGTGTACAGTGTCTGGATTCACACGTTTTCCTGACATACAACTGGGCAACTGGGTAGAGCTGTATATGCCATCATTGTTACTAGAATTATGCATAATAGACATCGATATAATATGCCTACAAAGTAATCATGATCATCCCCACTACTCTATCATTATTTCCATTAAAATAATTCAAATTTACCATGGCTATTAACGGAATTACAAAACAATACTTTAAAAATGATTTTTCTGTTGGAAACGTCCCTAACCACACATAAAACGTATGCACTCGCGTTATGCGCACTCCTTTCATGATGTTACGAACTGTCAAAAACCCGACCTAAATCTGTATTTGCGACGCGCGCATGCATGATATGGTTTTACGAATAGTCATAAACCTTGGTTTAATACGCCGTGTAACATGCGCATGCAAAATATGATTTTACGAACAGACCTAAACCCTAATTTCACCAATATTTGCTGTTTCTTAAATGCCACGTTGGATTTCACCGCAAACATTGCAAAAATGAATTTTGAAAATGTGTACAAAATGTACTGATTAAAAAGGTTCAGAATTCAAGCTTTACAATGATACCAAACAATATCATGCTTTGCTTCAAAGCGCGGAGTTCTGGCCGTCGGTAAAGCATCGAAACTTTAAACGCGATTATATCAAAAGTTGGTTTTTGCTTTCAGTCGAGGTTTATGACGGTTCTTAAAATCATCAACGAAGTGTCCAGCAGATTCCCTGCATCTTCCCCTTCAGGCTGATACTAAACTTTCCAATACCAAGTTAGGAAATCTCAATTATTTATCACACAATCTGGAGAGCTGAAAGGGTGCAACCTACATGCGCTAACCCAAATCCTTATCTACCCTCTACTGAAGATTGATCTCATATCCATTTATAATTGAACCACAAGACCAAGTTACATCTTGTATTTTTCTCTTTGTAGGTTGCTGTGAAGACCCTGCCATTCTATAAGGACTATTTCAGTGTGGCCTACCCTCTACCAAAGATTGATCTCATAGCCATTCCTGATTTTGCAGCTGGAGCCATGGAGAACTGGGGCCTTGTGACATACAGGTATGATGGATCTCTACTTGTGTCTCCCCACCCCCTCTCTCTTTCTCATTCTCTCGTGCCATTGCTGTTTTTATATGTAATGTTATTTTACCATTTTCTTTAGCTTTGAATTGTACTTTTCTTTCACTTTCGGTTCAGCCCCTCTCTCTCTCTCTCTTCTCATTCTCCCATGCCATCCCTATTGCTCTTTCACATTATTTTTACCATTATCTTTATTGTTACATTACACTTTACTTTCACTTCAACTCTTCTACTTTTTTTATCTTCCGTCTTTAAATGCTTCTTTAGTCCTTAGTCCATAGTCTTTATGTTGTTCTTCACTTGCCTATGCTTTTTTACATTCCCCATTAATTTTTTACATCTGTTTGCTTATTTAACTAAGCTGTTGTTTGTATTCCCCCAGAGAGACTGCCTTACTAGTAGACACCAAAAACTCATCAGCAAAAGCAAAGCAGTGGGTTGCTATTGTTGTGGGTAAGTCAGATTCAGTATTATTAAAGGTGCTTTCACACACACTGTTTTGTCTTCACACATGATGGAACTTTGTGTCACCACATATGCTAATGAACGCGTCAACTCGCAATAAGAGAGCATATTGTCAAAACTTGCGCAAGCAATCTCATGGCAACAATTTTTGCGCTAACTTTTTAGAAATTTTATTGGTGCACATTTTTTTGTATCTAGGCAGTAAACAAAAGTCAAAAGTGTGTCCTGCCTCGGCGACATTTTTTGTCGCCCTATACCCCATAGGCTTTACACAAAAAGTGTGGTGACACAGCGTGTTACCACACTGTCGCATCATGTGTGAAAGCACCTTAAGAATTCTAAACTGTCCAGTTATAGATCTTATACATCTTCATATTGTTATTTGTTTAAGGCTGCAGGCTTTAGGCTGTTGTGTAATGGCTGGCATCCACTAAAGCCCCAACAAGATTAGGAAAGGTTGTGGAAGCATATTATGCCACTTTGGCATTCTTTGCTAAACAAGGTTTAGAAGTGCTATCCCTGCATGCCTTCAGCTGGCTGTGACTTTCAGATACATGGCCACTGATGATACATAATCTTCCATAACGGTATAACTTTCAGACAGCATCTAAAACAATCTGTCATTTCATACCAGATGTATGTGGAGCTCTAGCTGATGAGTACAAAGGGGAAGTCCTCTCTTGTCCTTTCACCCCCGAAGAATGGCTTTGAAATCACTTAGGGGCTTGGAGGTGGAATATTCACCATGCTTTATGTGCCTAGGACAGGAAGCACATAGCCATCAAAAAACCTGCAAATTCTGGGAGCCTGTACCACAACTACAAAGGCTTCTTCAGCATTGTGCTCATGGCCCAAGTTGATGGTGATTCCTTTGGTGTGATGTAGGAGGAGTAGGCTACCACTCTGATCCGTGATTTGGTCAGTGGCATGAGTCTGGCTGCTGCACCTTCTGGACTGCGTGGCCATGGACACCATGGTAGAGTTACCTGTGATTATTGGCATCATCTGCCCGACGCAGGTGGCTGACCGATCCTCCATATTAGCCCTAACCTTGGGAGTAGGCCCAGCCACAAAGTCTAGAGTCTTTGCGGGTGCACTGGCCAGTCTGCGACGGAGCTGCAAGTAAAAGTTAGTTATTAAACACTACAAAACATAAACAATAAAGACCCAGCAAAAGTTGACAAATTGAATGTGAATTTCATTAATAAATGTTTTTAAAAATTGCATTAGCAAAATTAAATGCTACTGATTTGCATTAATGGTACCTACACTGACAACTGGATCTTCAGACAAGGTGTTGATGTGTTGCAAAGGAAATGCCACTGCTGCCTTACTCAAGATCGGTCTCTTTGCAGGTGTCCTCTAAGGATCCAGAGCCAGACTTGTTGGCGAGTGACTTCAGATGGCCCAGGCGCCTCCTCTGTGTCTCATACCAAGTGTAGATTTCCTTCCAGTTGACCCCCATAGTTTGACCTTGCTGCTGCCAGAGCTTGTTCTTTTTGTGGGGCTGCTGCCAGAGCTCATTCTTGTTGAATTGGTCCTCGTTCCAGATGAGAAACTTATCACCTCTTCCTTCCTCTCGTCGGCGAGTAAAATTTCACAACGCTTACCTCCCTTGCCTTGTCATTTGCCACTAATAGGCTGTGATGCTTCCGGTTCCTCCTGGGCACTGCTTCCAGCCTCATATGGATCAGGCATTGGGGCATCAGTCACCTCCATGGAAACGACGTCCATATTCTGAGCCAGAATGGCTGTAACCCCCTCGTTCGTAGTCAGTGTTGCTGGTGGCTGTCTCTTAGTAGTGACTGTAAATGATTAAGATACATTGATTAATTTTAATGAAATGATTTATATAGAGCACATAGTTTGAAATAAAGACAATCCATAAAATAAAAATAGTTTCTTAAAAGAATGAAACTAAACAAAAATAAACAACTTACCAGGAGCTGAAGGAGTCTTCTTCCTCTTCCTTGCAGGAACTGTGGACAAAGAATCTACAGCCTCACCTCCCTTCTTTGACTTGTATTTTGAGTGGGATCTGACCACAAATGTCCGCAGCGGCTCCGCACACTTGCTGATATAGATCCGCATTGGCTCTGTGCTTTCCTGAAATATTCCATGTGGTTTCCGCTTGCCTTTGCGAAGCTGGCCGCACTGCAGAGGGTTTAAGGAGCATTTGTTGGGGAGGAGGAAGTGTTAAAGAAAGGTGGGATGTCCGCACGACAATGCAGACAAATTGCCAAAGGTGTTGGGAAGTTCATATCCGCATCAAAATTTTGATCGAGACCAAAATGTGGGCATAGAAATTCAGCGCTCTCCCAAAAGTGCAGAAATGTCAGGAAGTGTTTAGGAATAATGAAGACAGTGAACAGAATATTTCAAGATTATGGGGAGCAGTTGCTGAATGAATGCAGATAACAGATTTAATAAATCTGCATTCCATGTCTTGCCTGCACCCTAGTGGACACCAGATTTTACTAAATTACAGAGCAATGAAATAAAACAGGTTTCCAGAGGTTCATGCAATCTTGAAAGAAGATGTCTTATTTGCAAGTTCCGACGATAAAGCAATGAATCATGCAAATATGCTGTGTTAATGTTGTGTTAAAATTATTTGCCCACTCGGAGTATTGATACTCTGTATTCATTAGAATGCCTGCATTTCTCTTGAGCTATGCCAGTGCTTCTGTCAGTATACATTTATTTAACTTCCACCAATCAGGCACAGCACATGAAAAAGTCATGTGAACTGTGACCGTTCTATTACTGCTTCATCCTGCATTCCCATATCATAATTGTCTCAAAGTTCCGTTTTCTAGTACGTTAGAATCTCTCAGGAGCATTCTTAATTGGTTTTGAAATTTTAATGGTATTTGCTCTGCTCTGAGAAATTGAGACCAAAGTCCTCTTTCATTGTTATGTTTTTGATTAATGAGATATTCATACCATATATTCGTATTGCTAAAGCAGGACAAATTCTTGCTGGTACATGTACTTGTTCTTATCTAATCTATTACTTCATTGAAATAAGAAATAAAAGAGATTTATTTGATTGAATTTTATGATATATTTTTTTCAAACCAATATATGGCATACACAAGGCTTGAATGCTTCTATGAACACAGCTATTTATTCAAAAAAGCTTAATATTTCATACCATAGTTAAAAAAAAAAAAAAAAAAAAAGGAGATTGTGCAAGGATATGTATCATGCACTGATGAGCAAATTGTGATCCCCAGGGTTCAAATATAAGAGTAAAAAGAATAGGCAGTACCCTTTAAAAGAAAAATGGTCATATTTTATCATTTTGCATTTTCCTTACGGTCTTATTAAAATTGTTGATTTTGACATACACCATATCTATTGTCTTATACACTTTATATTTTCATCTTTCAATCAGGTCATGAATTGGCTCATCAGTGGTTTGGAAACTTGGTCACTATGGTAATTTTTTTTTTTACTTTGTTTCTCATCTGTTTTTTTTTGTGTGTGTTTTATTTATTTGTTTGTTTTGTTTTGCTTTTAATATTACTTATTAAAAAAAAGGTTTTATTGTATCTAGGGATTCATGCTGCTACCATTTACTAGAAACTGTCAGCTTTTGACTACTTATTTGGTATTAAAGGACATCTTACAAGTTGTTTCACCATTATAAGCTAAATAAAGGTAGCATTGCCATTTGGGTAGACTCAGAATAACATATTCAATGGTTTGATGCACATGCTGGATCCTTGTTAACTTCCACTAACATACGGTCATTTTTATGCCTCCTCCCACCGTAGGTGGGTGCCAGAGGCATTATGTTTTGGGGTCATCCGTCCGTCCGTCCGTCTGTTCTTGCGACAACTTAAGAACTGTTTGTTGGTTCAACTTCAAACTTGGCTCGTGTATGCATATGGGAGGGACAATGATCTTATTAGATTTTGGGATCTCAAAGTCAAAGATCAAAGGTCATAGAGGTCATTATGTACATAGAAATGGTTCGTTTTCACAATAACTACACAACCATTTGACGGATCAACTTCAAACTTGGCTTGTGTATGCATATGGGAGGGACAATGATCTGATTAGATTTTGGGATCTCATGGTCAAAGGTCAAAGGTCACAGAGGTCATTATGTACATTGAAATGGTTCGTTCTTGCAATAACTCAATAACCATTTGACGGATCAACTTCAAACTTGGCTCATGTATGCATATGGGAGGGACAATGATCTGATTAGATTTGGGGGTCTCAGTGTCGAAGGTCATAGAGGTCATTATATACATGAAACTTGCTTGTTCTTGCGATAAATCATCAACTCTGACGGTTCAAGTTCAAACTTGGCTCATGTATGCATATGGAAAGGGCAGTGGTCTCATTAGATTTGGGGGTCACAAGGTCAAAGGTCAAGGTCAAAGATGTCATTGTATAAAATAAATCAACGTGAATGTACCATATATTTCTGATCTGGCAATGGCGGAGGCATGAATTTCGACCGCGCGCGGTCAAGGATTCATCTAATTTATTTATTTTGTGAAATGGTAATTATGTTTGATTGGCCAGTGTTAGCAGCATGGCCTACCTTTTTATATTTATTTTTCTCTGATCATAGGAATGGTGGACTCACTTGTGGCTGAATGAAGGCTTTGCATCATGGATTGAGTATCTTTGCGTAGATCATTGCTTCCCTGAGTATGATATCTGGACACAGTTCATCACTAATGACTATACCAGAGCTCTAGAACTGGATGCTCTCAAGAACAGCCATCCTATCGAGGTATCCTTTGATTTAAATTCTTTTGATTATTTCCAGAAAGACTTATGCACAAATCAAGCTCTTTTACATGTATTTTTCCTTTGAAATACAGAAATACTTACTTCCCTTTGAAGTACAGAAGCGATGCATCATGCAATGACTGTATCGTCTACAATGATGTGCTTTGATTCAGGAGTCTCATTGTTTGTCCTTTTATAAATTCCTCATTTATTTTACCCTCTTCACCATCCTTATTTGTGTACATGTACACCCCACTACCCCCTCCCCCCCCCCAAAAAAAAAAAAAAAAAAAGAAAATGAAAAGAAAGAAAAAATCAATATTTTGCAAATAAATAAGCATATGACACACCAAAAAGGAGGAAAAAATTGTTCACTAAGGGGATCTATATATGTCGGTATGGCTCTAATATTCTTCTGTCTACCACTGAATGTCAACCTAAGACCAGTGAATGATGGCAGCATATTATTTCTTCAATATTTCTTTGTGTTTGTTTTTTACAGGTACCTGTTGGACATCCCGATGAAGTAGATGAGATCTTTGATCTGATTTCATACTGTAAGGGAGCTTCGGTCATCAGAATGCTCCATGATTTCATTGGTGATGATGTAAGTCAGTCAATGATGCAAATTGACATTCTATGACAATCAAGTAGCTGTGGAATTGAATATCATCTTGTGACAATGAAATTACTAATCGGATATATGCGTGGTTCAGTGCTCGTAAACCCTTCAACCTTCAATAGCGAAAATGGATTGTGATCTTTAAAAAAGCTATATTTACAGTTAGTAATAACAGAATTGGATTGATATATATAGCCAGTATTTAAACAGAAGGAAATACCTTAGGGGATTTGAGGGATGGAGATTTATTTACTTTTCTGAAAAGGGGTTGGTGATGAGAAAACTAAGTGAAACTTAACGTGGTTTGTTCACATATTGTTCATTTTGTCTATGTTGTTAAAATTCTGAAATAAAAAGTAGGTGTTTGAAGGCAAGTTACTGTTCTCTGCAGATATACCAGTCATGAGATGTTCAAGTGTATCATCATCAAATACCTAAGATATCATAGTAGTACATTTAGATAGAGACAGACATGGATTTTTATCCTTTTCCACCCAAGGCATTCCGGAGAGGTATGAACGTTTACCTGGAGAGGCACAAGTACAAAAACACCTTCACAGAAGACCTTTGGCAGGCACTTGGAGAGGCCAGCGGGAAGCCGATAGAGGACATCATGGGTACCTGGACCAAACAGAAGGGGTTCCCAGTCTTGAAGGTGACCAGGGAGAAACAGGGAGACAAGCAGCTTCTGAGTATCTCACAAGAGAAATTCTCTGCTGATGGACAGAAAGAAGGTCAGATAGTCCTGGGGGTGTTTCACAAAGACTAAGATTGACTAAAATCGCACTTAACTATGGTTGGCCATTCATGCCACTGTTTTCTTTAGCCATGGATCTCTCAAAGGATTTGCAAATCATGGTCACAAATCTTCAGAATTGAACATTTTTTATAGTTCATTGATGAAGAAAACAAAAAAATGTAAATTCTTCAAATTTGTGACAATGATTGCGCATCCTTAGAGAGACCGATAGTGAAAGCAAACAGTGGCATGCCATAGTTAAGAGCGATTTGACTCAATCTTAGTCTTTGTGAAACACCCCCCAGCTCTTATAGACTATATAATTTGTGAGACAAGAAAAAAAAAAACCCTGGCAATTTCTAGTATCCCATTCATAAGGACGGGATTCTCTTTATCTCAGAGCCCTTAATGACAGAGTTTGGTCTACTCGGTTTCAGTACATTACAACATGGTGCAATTTCTTTTGTATTGTGCTTGCCTAACAAAGCCGTACGCGCCACTTTGTAACCTACCGAATCTGAGTTGGCCAAACTCTTTAATAAAGGGCTCTGCTCTCTGTTTCATTATCCTTTCATCGATTTACGTGAATTGATGAAAAGATGATGAAACGCCTTAGGGAAGTTATAAGGTCACTGCTAAATATTTATTGACTGAATCTACAATTTTGTTTATCACATAGTGAAATAACTTTTAAATGCACGTTTTTGCAAAACCACTAGCCTTCCAACCATTCACTTTTCTGTCATTTATATTTGTGATAATGGCTTTTTTCAAGGAAAAAATGAATTTAGAATGAAGCATGAAAATCAGAAGCATGAACTTCTACTCTATTAAGTTCTTCTTGACTATAATTATTTCTTCTTTTTTTGTGTGCTTATACAGATGGAGAATTCAAATGGATGGTTCCCATCAGTATCTCTACATCCAGCCAACCTACCAAGACTATCGAGAAGGTTGTTCTTGATCAGGATTCTCTCTCTGTTACAGTGAATGCTCCAGAAAGTGAAGGAATCAAGGTATAACTTATTCTGCTGTAAGCTCCACAGTGTGGCTGTCTTAACCTGGGTGCAAATTATGATTAACCAAAACACATTACAGTTCAAGCTCATGTACAGTTTTGGTTGCTAAAAAAAAGAAAATTGTCATTAAACTGATTAATTGAATATAGTCTCACATTACCCATCTTGCATAAAATGATACATGCATGAGATCACGTGATATTCCGTTTATGATTTGCAGTGAATTTCATTGTAAATTTGAAATAAACTCACTCTGCCCTATGCTAGGACCCCTGCACCTGGATGTCTTCCCACACAACAATCAGCACTTCATATGCTTGTGGCGTAAACAGAACTCCCATTGGTTTTCACACACATGTGCAGTCCTGTTTGACTTTACGTTATTGACCCCGAGATCAAAAATATTTTTTTGCCTTTCATTGTTTACTTGAGGAAAGTACTTCACAGCATCTTAGTTTTGTTTCAGTCTTGCTACTGTTCATCTGAAATCAAGGAAATCTGACAAATAGTCTTTGAGGGCCAAAGAAAAAACTGTACATAATAACCTTTGAAGGTTCATTATTAGTGAAGGAGTTCAGTATCAAAGCCATTACTGTGTGCGATTCCTACTTAAATTATTTATACATTGTAATATGAAACACAGGCATGATTTCATCTAATGAGAAGATTTCTCTAAGCTAAACCCATTTCTGGATATTGTGCATGAATTATCTTTACTTAGATTATTATATTATATTGACTGGCCTTGAGGGGAATATCGAAAATGTTGCCCGCAAAATGAATCTTATTGTCCCGAGTCGAAGACGAGGGCAATATGGATCTTTTAAGGCAACATTTTTGATATTCCCCGAAAGTAGAGCCAGTCAATATAATTATTATTACCTACAGCTATAGGATGATGCATAATTCAAGCCCATCATTTTGTAGCAACGACAAACATGTCTGCTAATTGCCTGATTTCAGCTTATTCATGCAGTTATGTAATCCTGGCTAAGCGATTGTAACGTAAATAGTTACCTCGCGTATCCATTGTTTTTAACCTCTATCGCGTACACAATACTGCGCGTTTGCACTTTGCTAAATGCGCACTTACACAAGAAAGGTGGAATATGGATATTGTGGACCGATAATTTAGTACAGATGCGCAGTAGGAAAATGACAAATTTCGTGGAGGAGGGGTGTATGAATATTATTACCCTAGTCATACAGCTGAGCCCTGGCTGAAACATTGTGACTTATTTTGTGCTGGGTGAATCAATTAGACAGACAAAATACGCGCTTATACATTGTTTCCAAAATGCCTCATTCAGGTAATAATCAAGAATATTGTTTATTGGTGACATCTTTAATTATTTCATTCACGCAAGCCCTCATATGTGTAGTTTCCTGTAGAGTACTGATTTTATGTTTTGGTCAATTTATTGGAAAAGATTTTCTCACTGCCAAGCTTTTTAGGTTGTAAATGACAAATACATATTCATTGTTTATTCCTAGCTCAATCCAGGAACCGTAGGCTTTTACCGTGTGCAGTACTCCAGTGAGATGCTAGAAGCCCTCCTGCCAGGAATCAGAGACCAAGTCCTGCCAGCTAGAGACAGACTGGGACTAGAATCTGATCTGTTTGCTCTGGTAAGTACGCAATATATCTCTCACCTAATTACATAACAGTTGGACATTTTTGTTTTTTTTTGTTTTTTTTTTCTTTGAAGAAAGTAGCAGAGAAGTCCTAATTTGATGAGAGCAATGTTATTTTCCTTACATTTGGATTTCATAAAGGATTAATCTTGAATTGTACCTTTGGCTTTACATCAAGATATTTGATATAAGGAGGAGCAATGAAGTATTGTTGCTTCAGGGTATCATTTTGTTGAAATACTTGGGGAGGGGGGGAAGGGTGTAATCCATTTGAACCACACTTGGGCCACTGCTCCATGAACATCTACAGATAATGTTACTCTTCCCTTTGTTGGTTGTTCTCCTTCTTATTATCATTTATTAAAATTACACTAGTAATAAGAGGAGCTAATAGGAAGCAGGATGCTAAAGTGCGTAGTGTAATGATAGAAGTATATTTCATCTTTTCTTCTGCATGCATGTATTCTAGGCGAAAACTGGACAAGCAAGTACAGTGGATGTTCTGAAGCTGTTTGAGGCCTTTGAGAATGAGACAGACTACACCGTATGGACAGAGATAGCTACTAACCTTGGTGCTATTGGAGTCTTATTGTCCAGTACAGATTACCTTGATCCTCTGAAGACCTTTGCTAAGCAGCTCTTTGGAAAGGTCTATACCAGGCTAGGGTGGGATGCTGTGGAGAATGAAAGTAAGTTTCATGCCTCATTGTCTCCTTTACTTTTCATTCTTCTTTTGACTCTTTGCCGGCTGAATTAATTTTGAGTGGATAATAATGACAATTGTTCTTTGATATTTCCTTTAAAATCTGCTTTCGTTAGAGCAGTATTAAATAATGCTGGTCAATATTCTTTAGTTATCACTTAAGCACACTGGCTTTGTTTTAGTTTTTCTGGTACAATGGTAAAGGAGAAAAGTAATTATTGCGATTGTTCAATTTATTTGTACGATTGTGCCAGTAGTCAACAGAAGCTGTCAAAGAGTTAAGAACCTTGAATGTGATATCTCATTAATAGATAACAAGTATGATAAGAGTGCTTATTTAGTGTATGTAGAGGTTTTGTTGTCCAGTTGATAATTCTTCAAACTTTGAACCACAAGGTATGGGGTTCGAATTCCTCTTGCAGCACCAGTGTCCTTTTGCAAGGTATGAATCTGTGTTTGCCCTCTCCACCCAGGTGTGAAGTGGGTACCCGGTAGGATGCGAAAGTCATTGTGATTTGTTTAGCATTGTGAGCGCCTGCAAAAGGTGCCTTACTGGAATGCTATCTAGGAAGTGGAGAAGGTGCATACATTGTGTGCAGGCAAGCCTGAATCCGATGACCAGGGTAATATTATTTCTGTAAAGTGCTTAGAGACATCAATGAGATGTATTAGGTGCTATAAAAATCCAGAATATTATTATTATTATTACATTGAAGAAGTCTGTATGTGCTTCAAGAAAAAGTTATAGAGATGGATCAGAATAGGACTTTCCCATTTATACCTTGTATGTATTACTAGTGTTTAAGAATTAGATGATTATCTACACACCCCCTATGGATAACACTTGATCTTCTATTTTAGATCACCTTGATGCCTTGTTACGAGCCCTTGTCATCCGAGTGATGGGACGCAATGGACATGAAGCAACGGTTGAGGAAGCACGCAAGCGTTTCAAGGCACACAGATCTGGTGGTGAACAGCTTCCTGCGGATCTGAGAAACTCTGTCTACCTGACAGTGTTAGCTCATGGTGATGAAGACACTCTCAATGATATGATTGAGGTAGGACACTTCTTGATTTATTCATCCTAAAAAGTATTTGGTAAATCCTATCTTGAGGGGGTTTTTTTAAATAGAACTCTGGAAGATGAAAAATGAGGAGAAAAACAATGTTGGATGAAAAGTACTGATCTCAGAAACACTGTCTTTTGATAGTATTAGCTCATAATGATGAAAACACTCTTTAATGGTATGACTGAAGTTAAATTACTACCAGTTTGTTACAGTGCAGTGCTCACTACACACCCTACATTTGATTCTTGAAGACATTGTAGTGTCATATCTGTGACAGTTTGAATATTTAACCCATTCGTGACAGGAATTATTTAAAGTCTAATTTGATCAGCTTTTATTCTTCAAATTGGCAACATCAACATTTTTCTTTTATTGCTACATTTTTCTTATAAAACTTCATGTATCTGAAATATATAAATTGACAGAAATTATGATGAGAAGTCAAAAAGTTGCCAATTTGCAGGGGAAAACGGTGATTTTAAACTTTCTATCACATTGCCAATTTAAGGATTTTAATGCTTATTTTCCATTAAAATTTTTTCAGCATCAAACAACGAATATTGATGCAACTGAAATGGGCACAGTTTGTGTAGAATTATTTGCTCTTTCTGCTCATGTATTTGGTATGATTTTTAGGGCTTTGCACCAAAAGATATTAGGCCAAACCACAAAATGTGGACCTCTGTCACGAATGGGTTAAAAGCTTCGTGATTGAGGTCAGTGTTAGTTGTATAAAGAGAGAGGGGAAAATATTTCTGGGGTATTGTGGGCCTTCCAGATGGAAAAGAAAAAGCCAAATAGCTTCAAAATAGGGATAATCTTGTGACCAGTGTGATGGGACTGCACTTTGCACTATGTAATGCATTTCTGTGACTGAAATGCCCACAATTTACCACAAGTACATATTTCCTCCTACTGATATGACCTTACTGATAATAGATGTAACAGTGACAGAGATCCCGAGGGTTGAAATAAATATGTTGGTGAATATGGAGGGAGGATCCCATCTAGAAAGTTTGTTGAGGATTGAGATTTTTTTCACAACTGCAGAAAAGTAGAATTTGCATTTTTTTATTCTCTTTTCTCTCCCATTCACACAGTTCTTCAAAGTACAAGACCTACAAGAAGAGAAAGATCGTATCCAGCGATCCCTTGGTGCAATCAAAGATCCTGCTCTCATCCAGAAGGTGTTGGATTTCTCGATGGGGGTAAGTGAACTTACAGAGATGTGTACAAAATTTTTGGATTGGTCAAATGAGTATTGAAAATGACAAAGCAGATTTTATACCCCAAAAGCATGTGCTGAAGGCATTATATATTGCAAATTGAAGAAAAGGTAAAGATGACACAATACACGAAATGCTTATCTGTCAATCAGCAGCTGAGTCAAAATATTTATGAATCCCCAGTTTGCAGGAAAAACAGGGTTGGTAACACTCGGCTGTATCCATTAACTACTGGATTCTTTGATAGGTTTAACCTAAGGGCCACCCGATTTCTGTAGGCAATTGGTTAACAAGCACCTGCAGTGAAACTTGTATATAAAGACCACTTGCGGGAGACTAAAAAAAAAAGGGGGGGTGGCTCTTTATAGGCTGTGCTTTAATGTATGTTTCAGTGAGAAGCTCTTTTTATGGGAAACAAAATATAAAACTCTATAGTGTTTTCCTCTTGCACAGGTGACAAACAGTGGATTTGACTTTGTTTTGAAATAAGTATTTAGACTATTGCAACCACAGTTCTGTATATTCGTGCAGACTGCAGTGAATACTTTAATTTGCCTACATTGATCTGTACATGTATATAGGAGCATGTTCGATCACAAGACACAGTGTTTGTCATCAGCGGAGTGACTGGAACTAAGACAGGACGAGAGCTGGCATGGAAGTTCCTTCAGGACAGATGGTCTGAGCTCTATGAGAGGTTCTCAGGAGGATTCCTTCTTGCAAGACTTGTACAGGTAGGTGCAGGAGCATGAGTGCAGTGCTACAGAACCTCCTAAAACACAGATATGGGCCCTCTTGCATAAAAAAGTTACAATTAAACGCAAATCAAAAAAATCAAACAAAAGTCCCAAATACTCAATTCTGATTGGTTGAAAATCAAATTGCGTTTAATTTTTTGAGTTGGGTTTAATCGCAACTTTTTATGCAAGAGGGCCCTAGGGACCTAGAAAATTGCTTTATGTTCAGTATCATGTTATTCAAGGCCAAAACAACAATAAGGAGAATGAACAAACTATCAAAAACAAAAATGCAAAGAAAGTAAGCATCAACAATTTTGCAGAAATTAGGATGTTAATGCATCTTTTGTAGTGAGAGGCATACCCAAGGGGAGCACATGAACCTCTCCCCCTCCCCCCCCCCCCCCCCCCTCTTGAAGTTATGATCTCCTCATTGGTTATGCCTTCACTGTGGCACTATGTGTAGTATCGTATTGAAATCCTATTTCTATTTGATGTTGTATTGCAGTCTTGCACTGATGGATTTACCACAGAGGAGAGAGCGCAGGAAGTGCAAGCCTTCTTTGAGGCACATCCTGCTCCAGCTGCTGAAAGGACCGTCCAGCAGTCTCTAGAAAACATTCGTCTTAAGGTCAAATGGCTGGCCAGGGATGGCGATAGCATCGGGCAGTGGCTGAAGCAGAAAGTCTAACCTTAAACTGACCACTACATTACCATTTCAATGCCCGTGTCATTTCAGATATGATCAATGCAAACAGATGTTTATTTCTCATGTCAAGAGGTAAATGTCTGTCTCACACTAAAACCAGAAACTGCTGCATGCATACAAACTTTCAGAATCGGTTTATTGTCAAGATTTGTAATTGTTATACCCTACACATAATTAGCTGAGAACAGCATAACCAGCATTAATTCTTTGCAATGTGTCAAAATATTTGCTTTAAAAAAAAAAAAAAACCCAGTCCTTAAAATGTTGTGTACTGATCCTGCAGAAACTTCTGGTTTTACAGTATTGAAATATCTATTCATGATACAACATTTTTTGTAACACATCACATGAGATTAAAAAGTATTTGGATAGCTTTTTGTTAGCTTTTCCATGTGAGAAGTGTAGAGTCCTGAATTCTAAATTGAATGCAACATTTACAAATTATTTGTATCTCAGAACACTAAAAATTTGGCTGCAAAATTGCTTGCTGCTTTGACATGGAATGCTGAAACAGAACTTGAGGCAATCATGTTTTAATCATTTTTGAAACTACATTATCCATTCTGTGTAGGACTAAAGTGAATGCAACATTTGCAAATATCTGTATCTTAGAACACTATTTTTGGCTGCAAAATTGCTTTCTGCTTTGACATGGAATGCTTAAATGAAACTTGATGACGATCATGTTTGAATCATTTGTGAAATTACATTATCTGTTCTGTGTGTAGGAGTAAATTTTTGATGTTTTTCTCAGAACACAATTATGTCAACAGTTCGGCTTCTGGTGTACGTACCAGTTGCCTTCTTACTGGATTATACATTTTAGCAGATTCTACACTAAATTGCTTTTTCATTTCTATTGCTTTCTTGTTTGCACTGGAGTAAGATTTGGAATTTGTCCTCCCTTCCTTTTGTATATCATTCAGTACAAATATATCATGGCAGTGTAGAACATACTTGAGTGGACCTATGATAGCTGCTAAATGTTTCAGTGATGTTGATTCCTGAACATTAAAACTTCATGGCGTCACCCTTTGAAAAGATAATATTTTTGTTTTACCCAGCTGTTAAGAAAACCACTAGCTACATGTACTATGCTACTATGTTTACAGGCTACAGGCAGATATCTCACAAAGCTGTGTGCAAAGTTACACATGACTTGAATATGGAAAGCCAAATGGGATTCTCAATCATATTTAATCACATAATCTAAAGTTGAAAATTTGATGTTATTAACATAACTTTTTTGATATGAAGTATAGTTTTTGCCAACAATTTAACCCTAATCAGGCTGGGGGGGGAGGTGGAATCCACCCCTCCCCCCTCCCAAAGTTTCCCGCGATATGTCCCTAACGTGCGAAGCAATCAATAGGGCATTTCATTACTTTTTTCTTTTAAATGTCACACATCTTCTGAGACCGAATTCTCAAAAGGAGGAAGGGAATGTGGCTCTGAAGTTACGGAACATTTCGTACTTGCATGTCAGACCAAAAATTGCTCAAAAAAGTGATTTCATGTACATTTTCAGTAAAAATTGTGCGTTCAGCCCAAATTCATAAATGTAAGATTATTTCTACTTTTACCAATCATTTGTCACATTTTGTTAGAACAAGAGGAAAAACTTTGGGCATTTTACTTGGCTGTTCATTGTTAAGTCATTCATAAAGTCATGTGTAACTTTGTGAAACACCAGAGGACCATCAATAAATCTCCACTGTTCAAAATGCTACCTATCAATATTTTTCCTATAATTCAGTGGTAACTTTTCCAGCTGCATATTTTTATCCAACGGTTAATTTCAAAAGTCTGAAATGATAATTCCTGGAGTGATATGTTTGTTTTCTTCAGTGTTAACAGCTGATTACGTGCACTGCATATGTTTTTGAACAATTAATACATTTATGTCATAAGTAGTTCTTCGGATCGAAAGATCTATCCTTTTTTTTCTTCTCCCGATCGTGGTTTTGTTAGTCACATGTTTATTCCTTTGTTTTTGTTTGATAATGCTTGTTTCTCACGTCTGTGCGTGTTCTTCTATCTGTCGCTTTCTTTTGACAGATTTCTTTAGAATTGACTCATTGCTGAATCCATCTTTTATTTATACATAGATTTCCAACAAAGCAAGGGAACACTTAAAGTGACTTTATTGACTATTATTCATGTGTGTCTTACAAATTCTCTTGTTTTCTTTATAGTTGTGATTATTTTCTCAACACTAAATCTGGTGATGACAATGATGTTGTTGATGATATGATTGCAATAATTTGATAAAATCTGTTAGTTTTACTTCAATAAATGTGATGATTTAACAAAGTTTTACTGGCGATTGTGTTTACTTTCTGTCAGTATGTTCTATGAAGATCATATATTCATGCATGAATTGTGAAGAGAGAAGAATTTAGCAGGATCTACATGGTTGTTTCATATTTTACAACATTGCTTTAAGTGATCAGTGGGGTCGTTTTGTATCGTTCATTTTTCTTATTGAAACGAAAGCGGAAGGTGCTAATAACATGGTTAATAAGCACCGAGAGAGAGAGACAGGGAGAAAAGCAGTTATTATGGAAGAGAGAGAATGAAGGAGGTAGGGATGAAGAAGAGGAGAGAGAAAAAAAAATATATATATATATAAAGGACAGCAAGGTGGAAAGAGAATGCGTGATGTAGGAAAAGGACAAAGAGATAGAGCTTGAGATGCGAGAAGAAATGTGTAGAAACCGGGAGTTGACGAATGAGATAGGGGAGTATATATATATTAAAAGGAGAAAAACTGAGAAAGAAAGAGGAGAGGGGGACACAACCTGTTAACATGTTGAGATTTATTTATATATAACGTGCATTTATACTTTAAAGAAAGAAAATAGTGGAATAGTGTAACAACAAAGAGACATGTACAAACTAAATTATATAAACGTACTAGTCCAGAGGATATGTGAAATCTGAATCAAACCCAGCTCTTCGTTATAGGTGTTAAATAATTCATCACGATATATCTCAGAATGCCTTTCTTTTTCTATAACATGTATATGCCAGGGGAAAGTTTTAAATAATTTCTTTCTTCATAATTAAACATAAAGAGCAAACTTTTTGTATAATCTAAAAGCAAATGAGGGTTTTTTTCCGATGTAAAGTGCAATATGCTTACCATAACCATGATAACATTCTAAAATTAGAGTAAAAACAAATGTCTAGGCCTATTGATCCTCCTACTTTTGAAATTTGAAAATGAGATTTTTTTCGATTTATTCCAGAAATATTTTCCAGCAAAGCAGAAGTTAAAATGTTACGAAAATCCAAAGCGAGTTGAAAATCAGAAGAAAAAAAATCTCGCTCAATTTTCGAATGTGAACACTCGTAAACAGAATAATTTTAAAAGCTACACGAATCCAACCACTGAATAAGTTGCCGCTCCAGTATGTAGTTCAAAGGAGGAGCCAGGCATGTCGTGCGGTTCACCCAGCAGGCAAGCCCTCTCGAGTGCGATGAACGTAAACAGTGAGCAAGAGACATCATCCAGGCATCGTTGAGCGCATCCGATTAAGGATGAGACGGTATACCATGTGCGTACGAGCTCATCAATGAGCGTCGAATCGTCAGCCACGAGTCTAAAGTTAGTACATCCCATGCGTGCTTTCAGACAGAGAAAGTTAAAAAAAAATAATAATAATAAAGATACGACTTTTAGATTAAAAGAAAGAAAGGAACATAGACTTATCATATTTCTTCGAAAAGCATGCGAGTCCTTTTTGTTGTTGACAAGGGGCGGACTGTCTTTGGAGAATTCGGGGAGATGGGCGGGAGGGGGGTTCTGGCGGGCGGGTCAATATTTTAGTTAGCCCCTCCTTGGACTGAGGACTAGATTATGGTTTAGATACACTGCGGAAAGAATGGAAATGTTTCTTTGAAAATACTTCATAGAAAGTCTGTCTTGCCTTGCCTTAGCCACAATCATGTTGACTATCATATTTGGACGTCGAAAAAAGAGAATATAGAAAAATGCCTTTTCTCTTCAAAATACTACACATTGGCTTTAAATCATTTTCTTTTGTCCTGTTCACTACCCATAGTTTCTGAAAATCATCATTCCCTTTCTAGATATGAAAGCATCAAATAAAAGCACAATGAGAATTGGATGGTTACCTTGCTCCGTGGGAGAGGCAGTCACGATGGCTGTTGACGTTGTACTCATTGCGCTTGTCATGCTTGTAGTCAACATTGTTGAGCTCTCTCCAGAACTTACATCGGTAGGCCTCTCATCTCCTGCTTCAGGTGTTGTTGACGATGATGCTATTGTTGTCGTTTTAGAATCAGTCGTAGCCGTGATCGTAGCCGGCATTGCTGAAGTCGTCATAGCTGTTGGCACTGGCACATAAGATTCCGAACCTGCAGAGGTAGAGTCTTCACTTGTGGCTTCAGATGGCGAGGTTGATGTTGACGATAATGTTGACGATGATGTTGACGATGATGCTTCAGTGCTTGTTATATCATCGATCAAATCGGCAGCTGATGTCGATGCCTGCGGCGTTGACTCATTTGCAGCCGTCGCAGTAGTCGCAGCGACGCTTCCATTTTCAATATCGCCGGCTATACCAAGGGTTGTGGCATTAGATGTAGTGATTTGAGGTGCGTTAGATGTTAGAGTCGTTTGTGCCAATGATGTTTGTTGAAGAGGACTGGTGTGGGTTTCTGATGACGTTGACGTATTACACACTGGGATACATAACAAGTCAAGTAAATCAGAGTCTCTTTACACTGAACAAAAAGACATAGTGACTCTCATATTTTAAGGCTTAAACAGTAAAGGGTATTATCCTACTTCGGCTTACTTTACAAGAATCTTCTCTTCATGGACTAAGTTCTCTACCGAATAAAGATATCGGATATCGTGTTTATTCAATATTAAAGCATCAGGGGGGGGGGGGTTATCAAAAACAGAACTGTTTGGAAAAAATATGGGGCTTTATGCCTGAAGTTTTGATGGAGTTCGCATATTTTACCGGATTGTGGTATTCTACAACCATGGAAATTCACCTTCTGACGTCAGATTACAAGCACTAACATTTATTTAATAAATGACTGACAATATGGGAAAGAGATCATAGGCCTGGTCTATGATTATACATGTTGTCGGAGGTCTTTTTAAACAAAGCTCTATGTACTCACCAATATCTCTTTCGCAAATGTAACGATACGAGTACGAGCAGTTCTGGTCGTACCAACTGTAATTCTGCGATGGTCGTAATCTGAAACATAATCCTCCATCATCGAAAGCCTCCGATTCTCCATAGCTGCTGTATGTAACATTCGAACCATCTGACCAGACCCTGTTCCCGCCTTCATCAGTAGTTAACCCAATCCAATGATTCACGGCGGCATTCAGGAGATGATGCACAACGAAGTTTTGTTCTTCGTAGGACGATATGGCAACTAAGTGGAAGCCGAGGTTCTGGCAGGATGAGTTTGCTATAGAGTGGTTGGCCACAATCGCAGAGAAATGGTAGCAGGACCCATTGTGCTCATCATCACTAGAATCACAAGCTAAACATGCTAAAGCCGGGGAGGAGAGGGCGGGAATGGTAGAGGGAGAATGAGACAGAGGGGAGGAGAGGGCGGGAATGGTAGAGGGAGAATAAGACAGAGGGGAGGAGAAGAAAGAGGAGAAATTGATAATGAGAAAGAAGAGAGGGACAGAGAAAGAGGTAGAGAAGAAAGGAAGTTATAAATTACTGGCAATTTTCACCGTACTGATTTTCAGTGCCAGACATGTCAGATGCTTGGTGTTTCTTGCGTTGGTAAAAAGTATCCTATTTCAAGAGGCGGATGAAGCAATTTCAACCGGTAAAATCATCAACTAATTCGCAATATATACTCGGGAATTGTAAGAACACCCCTCTTTTGGTGGTAAAAAGATTCTCCCTTTATTTTAAACAGATCACTTTTCCAGTGTTTAGATTTTTAATTGTGTTGCTACTCTAAGAGCTTGTCATAAAATGTCATGAAATACTCTCAAGGAGTGTTTAGACCGATACCTTGGTCACGCCTTCAAACCGAATCCACACAGACTCCAAGCCAACGGATTCTCTGCTATTCGAGGTAATGTAACTGTTTGTTTGGTCTGCCTACTGGTCTCTGTGTTGGTCTCTTTGCCGTTCACAGTAATGTAATTGTTTATTCGGTCTATTTGTCAGTCTGATGTTGGTCTCTTGGCCGTTCGAGGTAATTTAATTGTTTGTTTGGTCTGTTTGTGGGTCTGATGTCGGTTCTTGTCCGTTCGGGGGTAATGTAATTGTTTAGTCTGCTTGTCAGTATACGTCGGTCTCGTAGGTGGGACTTCATCTGATGCACAACTTACCTCCACAGAACTCTTGACCAACAGATGCATGGAAGTAGCAAATGCTGAGCAGAACACACAACACAAGAGCCATCTGCAGAATGAAATCAAAAAAGATTTAGTACAGTTTCTGTCCCCATCGTAGCACATTGATGAACGTGGATACAAATATATTATGTAATACCTTTCTTCCAGAATGTTGTGACAATTCCCCTATCCGTCCCAACTCCCTGATTCCTCTTCCTGCGGTATATCCTCAGATCAGGTGCAAGAGAACCTGTCTCATCTCATTGAAATCTTCGCCACAGTGAGCAGTGGTGAGGCGATCTGAATTAAATATAGGAGGATTTTGTAGGGACAGGTACATCAAGTTATTAATAAGGCATGGTCATGATGGTGTGATGCAGCTTTCACTTAACGTAAGCATCTCTTGGTTCCCTCCGTATGAATATTGGACAATGATGAATAAGCCTTGTAAATTGTCATTTTATTGAATATCCATTCCGATTTTATTTATGATGAAACCTGCAAGTTTTATAATTGTGTTAATGAACATTATGATAATTGCGCTGTAAGAAGGGTCATCTCCTGAAGCTAAACAGTCCACCTACACGGCGAGTTTTGATTAGCGTACGCTATACAATTTGAACGATTTCTATTGTTGATTTAATTGCTTTTGCTTGATAAACTTATAAAAACCAATCTCACGGTCATTGATTTTATTCGAGAAGACGAAACAATTTTTCTTTTTTTTTTTTCTCTCTAAAATCAATCAAATTTGTTTTCGAATTTGTATAACCATCACCACTGGACGATAAATTATCGTCAGCAATGAGTATCATCACCATTAACTGCCGAGCAACGAATACCCATCTCTGTTAACATGATAAATGAAAACTGGAGTGTATATGAAGGAGCAGGGGACCAAGAAATGATAATGATAATGGATATTTTGGTGACAAAGCGTCCTTGCATACAAAGCAGTTGAGCAATAGGTTTTTAGCAAAGCTTTCAAATGAAGAGAAAATGAAAACGGAGGCAACTCTAACCGATGAAGTCTAAGAGGGAAATATTTTGGTTTAAAAGTGTCAGTCTCTCTCTCTCTCTCTTTATGCGAAGCACTTTCACCCGCCATATACTGTAGACATAATATTAGTTTGAAATGTAAGTAGCCTACTTGCATTCATCAGAGGGCGTCCTTGATCGGTGTCGTTTAGAGTACCTACATAAAGAGAGTAGCGACAACCCAAGATTTGAACGCCATTTTGTTTCCCTGTTACGCAACATTTCTATTCAATTCCGATAAGCAAACGGGTGTTCGAAATAGAAAGAATTTGAACGCCATTTTGTTTCACAAGAAGTAGGACGTCTATGTCGCTACTCTCTTTATGTAGGTACCAGTGGCGTAGACAGGTTCTTCCACCTGGGGGGGATGATTTGCCATTCACGAGAAATCGAGGAACAAATTTTTTCCTGGGGTGGGGCAAGATGCGTAAACATTTTCGAAGAAACTCGAAAAGCGAGGGAGCGAAGCGACCGAGCTTGTCGTTGGGGCGCTTTTGCATTTTTTAAAAATGAAATTGAAGGATTTGGTGCACACTTTTGGTGAATTTTGTGAAAATTTTCAGTGAAAAAATGTAATATTTCAAAATATCTCGGGGGGGGCCCTCCCCCGCTGCGTACAGCCATGCACCCATCGTCCCCACACCCACACACATACACCTGAATGCACAGACATAAATAGAAGATATACGCACCGTGATAAACAAATATAGAATATGGACTGAAATACATTATTGCATGCTTGCATCAGGCTTTTTATTATTATGATTTTGTTTTTACACCACTTTAGAAAAACTGTGACGGCGCCGAAATTGCCCTAAAGTAATATAAATAACTACACAAATCAGAATAATGATCGATGTAGTTATGATAGTAATCGTCATTTCAGTCACATTAACGATGATGATGATGGTAACTATCGTTATCATAAGCATAATAACAATAATAATAATAACAATAATAATAATAATAATTATCATTGTTATTACTATTATTATTGCAGTTCCTATCATTTCTAAAAATGTTAATTCAGTTTAATTGTTTGTAAGCAAACATCCTTCCCTAAAACCTGGGGGGATGGTTGTACATGTCATCCCCCCCACCTTGTGAGGTGGGGGGGATGCATACCCCTCATCCCCCCCGTTGTCTACGCCCCTGGTAGGTACTCTAGTGTCGTTAAAGTAATTTGGCCAACTCGAATCGCTTTGTACAACATGCGGTTGATTTGAAGGGTCAAGACAAGCCTGGGCGCCGGACGAACCGGGGGGGGGGGGGGGCACGCAGAGTAGGAATTGCCACTCCTATCATTCAAGGGGGTTACCGATCCCCACCCCACCCCACCCCACTCCTCCTTCCTTCCATCGGGGTGCGAGTTTTAAATAAGTAGTTTTTTATACTGAATAATCTAATTTTCTCACTAGATCGCTACGCTCCTTTTCATTTTAATCAAAGCAGTAGGGCAGGTAAAGAGATTGGTGCGTAGTATGCATACTTTTTTTTTCTCTCGACCCCTCGCATGATTATTGAATGTAATAATTGTTTTCGATAAGGTATTGTGCTTTTAAACCGGGTGTCCGAATAATTTGTGTGCAAGTTTGCTACCAACGGTGTAAAACTTTGCATAAAATATTGAAATTGAAGAGTTGATATATGAGAAAAAGGCGTCACCCTCTCCTTAAAATTTGACCGTACGGCTTTGATTTTCAACCCTCATATTGCTGTGCTCGGTCTGTAAAACCCTCATGCCTCCCTACAATTACTGCTAGAGATGAATGGAATAATCATGTTTCATTACTAATGAGTGATGAATGGAATAATCATGTTTCATTACTAATGAGTGATGTAATCTTTAGTGTGTGTCAGTTTGTTTTTAATTCTCAACCTCGCACTGTTGAAATATCAAGCAATATGAGTGAAAAGGGGGGAGAAACGTTCTTTTTCGGGGGTGGGTGTATGTAAGCGTTTGAGATGGGCCCAAACGGTGAGCGTGCATCATGTCCATATAGGTTTGGCGTGGTGCTCCCCCCCCCCCCCCCCCCGTGTTCCCCTCCCCCCCCCCCCCCCCTCCGGCGTGACTGTGGGCAAGCACACACAAACACATGTTTGTTAGACTGATATGAAATCTTATCGATCTGTTTTTTTATTGTTGGTTCTGTTGGTGCTTATCGAAAGCGATATTTTGGTACTTTCAACACTTTTGAACCAGTTTCCGAGAGTTACGTTGTATCTTTTTTCACTTTTTTCTTGTTAAAGAAATGAATGCATTTTCTAATAATCAACATTCTGTTGCTGGTAGTTTGAGATACATGCTTTCCAGCAAAATGACTGTCATTCTCAACATGTTTAATAAGAAGAATAGCAATTCCATACAATAATGTCCACACGGAGTTGAATAGAGAGAGAAAAAAATTCCATCTCGTAAAAAAAAAATCAATTTCATATTGGGAAGGGAGTTCCTTTCCACTTCAAGAAATAATTTCGCATGAAATACCATTTTTCTTTCATATTAATATAATCCACATAATTCAATTAAGGTATAACCACGTCACCATTCTGACATTATGCTCAGAAATGAACAAATGACGTACATCAATAATAATGCGAACCTGCCTGTATTTCCCAACCCTGTCACTGCCTATTTCCCCCTTTTTGTGGTTTTCTTTGAAAACAATATATAGAGCGACCGATCTGGTAATAATAGTTTCATTAGTAATACTGCTTGATCAAATATAAATCGATTTAACGTGCCGATGAGCTGATAAAACGAGCTTCCAACAATTTCTTCCCTAATAAAAGCTGTTGCCATAACTACGAGAAACGTTGAACTAATTATAAGGGTAATAAGTTATTACAGATCTATATAGGACAAAGCTGACGTTAATACAAATGATTTAAAACCAGTGTGAGAGTGCTAGTGAGGAATTTCCACGCGGGCCAAGGGCAGATCCAGGAGTTTGTAAAAGGTAGGGACTTCAAATATCAGGAATATTTTGGACAGGCAAAGCAAAACAACAACCCCCCCCCCCCCCCTTTAAATCCACCACTGGCCCAACCTGTAGCTATGGAAAGTCATGCAAGGTGCTAGCTATGATGTTTGAATTGTTTTGAATGTAATGAGGATGGATAATTATATTACTTGCGCTTGGAATGCTCGAAAATACGATGTGTATCATTCGTTTTGAATGAAATCCTAGCCAACCAAGACCACACACTGCTCTATAACTACCAATTCATGGGATCAGGAAAACGTCTCAAATCTCTGCCTGTCGAACCTCATGGTTCATAAATTCCCTTGTTCCAACCTCTCAAGTAAACATCTGTCATCTATTTAGAAGAATTTGAAATAACAGTCAAAGGAGAGCATTATTTTTTCATATTTTGATTGTTAACTCAAGATCTTTCACAGTATAGTATCCGTATTTGTTTCGTAACACTTGTTTCTCTGCATTAAGTAGTTTGTATATCAACTGTATAATTATGTGTTCCTTTTATAATGTGAACAATGTAAATTTCAATTATCTACAATCAGACAATAAAATTATCTGAATTTGAATCTGAATTTAAATTTAATTATTTTGATGAATACCCTTACTTCTTTCACGGATCTTTAAACTTTCAAGATTAGCTTTAGAAAGTGCAAAACCGAATAAGCATTGCGGAAAAAAAAAAGACTGCTGATCACACGTCTGCTCTTAATCGATCATTGATTAGGATCTGCATCATTATGATATTCCATACTCCCACCCTTTGTAATTGCTCTCATGGCCGTACGCAGCGGGGGCAATTCCCCTCCCCCCCCCCCCCCCCCCGAAATTTTGAAAACACACTTTTTTACTGAAAATTTTTATAAAATCCACCATAAACTGCACTGAATCCTTCAATTTCCTTTTTAAAAATGCAAAAGCGCCCTCGTGACCAGCTCGGTTGCTTCACTCCCTCGCTTTCGAGTTTCTTCAAAAAATTTGTACGTGTCTTGCCCCCCCCCCCCCGGAAAAAAATTCTACGTACGGCCCTGATTGCTCTTGCATACAGAGAACTAATAGCTACTCCACTAATTGAGTTGGCAGTTTTGAGCCTCCCTCCTTGCCCCTACCCTCCCCCCCCCCACGCTCTCTCTCTCTCTCTCTCTCTCCCTCTCTCCCTTTCCCTCTCCTCCCCATCTCGCACTCATTCCCCATATCTCTCTGTCCCCTCTCCCCTCCCTCGCTTTCTCTCTCTCTCTTTCTCTCTCTCCCTATCACTATATTACTATAGGCTAATGTATACATACTATACATACTCTTCTCGTGCGTTCTCGCTAACTAGGTCGGATCATGATTACTTAAAAATCATCAATTTAAATGCATCCTTTCATCGGCCTCTATGACACAGTCAGGTCCGTATCACTAATCAAGCTGAGTAGTGCATGAATATTTTATGTTGCAAATGGATAGGAAACCCTTTTTTATTGCTGCCGTAATGGTCTGATGATCATATCAAATTGGATAATTACTAGTCTTTACATTCTCCAGCCAATGTTGCTTAGTGCCTTATTCAATGGATTAGGATAAATTTGCTTTTGAGTTCTCGATAAGGTTTTGGTTTCGGCTTAGGTTCAGTATAGTGCAAAATCCACTTTTTATTCTAAATTCTTCATTCCACTTTTATGTACTTATCTTCTTTTTTTTTCAATTTTGCTCTCCCTTCGAAAATTTAAGACATATTATGCATATACAGCACACATTCTGCACTGCTGAGCACACATTAAATTACAATATACACGCATTGCGAAAAGCCATTCCAACGCACATGGTACCTATTCACATAACTGTTTCTTTATTTTGGCATATAGAGAATCGTCTGATCATAATTTATATAACATTGTGTATTCTTAGATTTTAATGTAGAATACAGCCACAGTTTTGTACATTGCAGGCTCATCTATTCTTTAGAGATAATGCAATAATTCATCTTTATCAGCATAATTCACTCCCATTATAGAGAAATATTTTGGCATACAGAGAATCGTCTGATCATAATTTATATAACATTGTGTATTCTTAGATTTTAATGTAGAATACAGTCACAGTTTTGTACATTGCAGGCTCATCTATTCTTTAGAGATAATGCAATAATTCATCTTTATCAGCATAATTCACTCTCATTATACAGAAATATTAAATTCGCAGATCCACAATCCTTGTTGATGTATTTACATTGTTTTACACTGCCCCAATGGAACCCAGTCTGCATGTTTCGGCATTTTAACCTTGTAAAAATAAAGATATCAATCAATCAATTGCATAATTTGATTTTAAAAAGAGCTTTTTATACCGACTGAAACACAACAAAATGCACTGGGTAATTAAGATTACAGCTATGTAAGACCTACTTTAAAACCAAGTTCATTCGTGTCCTATGTGTCCAAAAAACTAGAGTTGCATCTATTTGAATGCCGTGATTTAAAAGGTTTTGATATTTTTTTAAATATCTTTTTATTAAATCATAATATTGGTTCCTGAAGCCCTGCAATAAATGAACTTGTCATAGCTCCTGTAAGATCAACTATTTCGATTGTTTCTTTCGAAGTTCAATTTCCATGATAGAACTGAAGATTCAGGTATACATCTAAATTTGATATATCTGCTACAGCGAACTAAACTGAAATGCCCCAAAGAAGACAATTGAATCAACAACTGAAATAGAATAACTTAAAAAGATCGACGTTCTATGAAATTGTAAAAATTCAGTAATTTTCTAGTTGAAACAAAAATAATTGGATCTATATTAGCCCATTTGAATCATGACAGAAAAGGGAGATATAATTGTATCACAAAAATTATCAAAAATATTAACAGCATTACAGCTGCTAGTGCAATTTAAATATATGTATAACAGTGACATCTTTACAAGTTACACAGACATTCAAATATCGGTCTTTCTTCATTTACTATGTTAAGCCTTCCCTAAAATGCAATCTTTTTCTTTTTCATTTCAATTTGTCTCTTCTCCGAATGTTAACTACCCAAAATATCATGAATGTTAGGGAAGGAGGGAAAAGAGAATAGTATACCAAAATACAGTCAAAGCCCGGCCCAAGTCTCAAACTTGAAGCTGATACTGGGTTTGTTACAGTATAAGCTTCGGCCTGCGAGTGGTTTCACAATTATCCTGTTTATCATTCAGTGGACGCGCCTGGAATATTGGAACGCCCATTGCTGTCTCCCCAGTGCATTACGCAAAGCGATTTATTAGAATGAGGTTGGGACACTTGAAGGAGAATAAAACCCTGGGGAAAATCAGTTTTAACGAAAAAAGAGGATAGAGAGAAGCAACTTTTAAAAAGTTCTATCAAACGCAGTTACGAAATGAGAAAGTTATGAAAGTTTGAAAAGTCTCAATTTACTTTCTATGGCGATCCTTAAATTGGCAATGTTGCTTCAAAATGGCAGGTTTAGAGGAACAACTCTCAACATGTTTTGTACACAACATTTCATATTTTCTCCATGATCTCCAAAGAATATTGTGCTTGTATCTTTGTGAACTCAACATAATGTTGTATAAAATACGTATTCCCATGATACATCTTGAGCTAAGAAGGAGACTAGGATCAAACTGCACATTCAAGTTCTCACTTCTTCTTTTTTTAAGGTTTTTAAAAATACTTTTTCATAATTATACATATTTATCATATCCTAGGGCACCCTCGACCCCGAGCTTTTACTTTTAGAGGTGTGTCCTCCAATTATTTGTGTAATTACGATTATTGTATATTTTGTCATATTTTGTTATCAATACATGAATGTCAATTTGTTGTTTCGATATTTTGCTGCTTATTTGAACAATTGGAAATAAATATGTTTGAACTGAACTGAACTGAACTGAACAAGGACAAAAGAGAAAATATTAAATTTTGTGTACAAAAAATATTGAGTTGTTTTTCTAAACCCGCAATTTTGAAGCAACATTGCCAATTTGAGGATGACCATAGAAAGTAAATTGAGACTTTTCAAACTTTCATAACTTTCTCATTTCGTAACCGTTTTTGATGGAACTCTTTTAAATTGCCTTTCTCTATCCTCTCTTTTCGTTAAAATTGACCCCCCCCCCCCCCCCCCCCCCCCCCCCACTCCCAAGGCTTCATACTCCTTTAATGGAAATAACTCCGAGTTAGTGGTGCCTACATCTCACTCTTGCTACACGGGCGTGACAAAAAATGAAAAGGAAAAAGAAGAGCACAAATTATATGGTATGTCACGGGATAGGAGAAGGCGACCTCAGTACCGTCTCCGTAGCCCCGGTTCGCTGAGGAGATGGCTGCTGTCTCATGATAATTCAGATGAGTAGAAGTGAGATGTCCTGAAGCTAGCTGGAATACGTTTTGGCTCCTCGTTGTTCTTCAAAGTCTGATGCTTGGCCAAGCAGGCACATGCCCTTGTGTTCGATGTAGGAGTAATACTTGCACGAGCCATCAGCAAGGCAGAGTTGACTGCACATGATGAATGACGTCACTTTATAAGATGAGTAGGAATCGGAGAGGGCGGCATTGTTTGCAAGAAGTCTGTATTTTGCAGATTGTATATGGGCTGTCGTAAAGAAGCAAATGATGTATGAAAATAAAATAAACTCCATTAAAATCTTCCGTAATTAGCACAGTGGGGCCAGACAGACAGTTGTCTTTATATAAGACATTATAAAAGTTTACTCTATTGCACGGCGTCACTGTCTGTTCTTACATTAAAAAAAAACACTTTTGGCGGGTTCCCCACAACCACTAAATCCATTTAATAGTAAGAAAGCACGGAGAGAATCTGTTATCATTATAGAATCTTCATGTTTTCTCCCTCCTCCCCCTTCTCTCTATCTCTCTCTCTCTCCCTCCCTCCCTCTCTCAGTCCACCTTGCAAAGTCGGCATATGAAGACAATTATCAGTCCCTAGATCGTCACCTATATGGAATGCGTCCCATCACCCCCAGTCTAAATTACCCAAGTTACAACGAGACAACATCTGATATATGATGCCCTACTTTTCAAGAGAGAGACTTTTTTTTTGTATAATATCAAGTGATGTGGGACAAAATTTCATTATCTGTCCAACAGTAGTGATGGTGATGGTTGATCGTGTTGTATCATAATGATCCGACTTTTGAGGCACGGCTTGTCACCCTCACTCTAAAGAAGTTTGAATGTTTTGTAATTTAGAACTATGATTCCTTCTGGCAAAAATTGCTCTGTGGGCTTACATGGGATGCACATTGGCAAAATTTAGGGCGGGGCGGGGGGGGGGGTGGAGAATAGACGTTTAGGCTGACAGCCTTCTTCTCAATGAATTTGATGGTCTATGCAAGTTCCTGTATGGAATTATAAGGATGACAATGTTTTCAGACAGGCGAATAGGTTAACAGAACAAATCATTACACAGGGACTTGGAAAGGTTTATTGCTTTTTTGCTGACATACTTTTTTGTCGCAGTGTTGTAGATGGCGTTGATGTCGTGGTCTCAGTTTGAAGCTTGGTTGGTTTTGAATGAGTTGCTATAGTTGATAGTTTTCTCTCTGTGGTTTGTTTTGTTGTTTGCGGTTGCGTTGTTGTCGTTGTGAGTTGCGTCGTTGTTTCTTGTTGCGGCGTTGTTGAAGACTGCGTAGTCGTTTGTTGTTGTGTTGATGTTGGCCGCGTTGTTATTTGTTGTGTTGTTGTTTGCTGTGTCGTTGTTTCTTGTTGCGGCGTTGTTGAAGACTGCGTAGTCGTTTGTTGTTGTGTTGATGTTGGCCGCGTTGTTATTTGTTGTGTTGTTGTTTGCTGTGTCGTTGTTTCTTGTTGCGGCGTTGTTGAAAGATGCGTCGCCGTTTGTTGTGTTGTTGGCGGTGTTGTGGTTTCTTGTTGTGTTGTTGAAGGGTGTGGCGTCGTATGTTGTTGCGCTGTTGTTATTGGTTCTGTTGTATCGGCTTTCTCTGTTGTTAATGAAGTTGTGGCTCCTGTGTGCAAAAAGTATAATAATAATAATAATCTATAATGTAAATTTTCGTGGGAATAATTGTCCTGAGGGTGATTGTTTAAGGGTAATCGTCCGGGTGCACACTAAGAAAAAAAGGTGCAAGTATGCACCCTAAATGCAACACTGACAGCACCTTTTTGGGTGCAATCTTGCACCCTACATGAAAAAGCTACAAAAATGCACCTTTTTGTTCTCGTTTGCACCCGAAAATGCCCGTTTGCACCTTTTAGGGTGCAGAAATTTTTGCGTTCCATTCTGCACCCTTTATGGTGCTAAATGTAGCTAACTGGACCTTAAACGGTGCAAAAAGTTTCTTAGGGTGCAAAGTTGCACCCAAAAAAGGAGCTCCCAGTGTTGCATTTGAAGGGTGCAAAATTGCACCTTTTTTCTTAGTGTTTGGAGGGGTAATTGTCCGGGAGTGATTGTCAGGGGAGAGTTGTCGGGCGGGCAGTGATCGAGGATTCATGTTACGCTACAGTGATTATGATTACCATGATTACTATCATCATTATTATCCTGACCATCAATATCATTATCATCATCATCATCAACATCATTACCACCAGTATCATCATCGCTATCAAAATCATCAACACGACGAACACGACGAAGCCGCCATCCATTCAAGCTTTATCGCTCATGATGGTGGTCTCCTGCGTTTTACATTTGATTTACCTCTTTAGTTTAAAAAAAGTATTATATTATGTATTCTTGCTTGTATGTTTTATCATGATTATTGTATAATATATTTTGTACATGATGTTTTATTTTTGTATTGTTTATGTAATCATGTATTGATTTGCATTTGTTATTATTTTGAACGCAGTAATAAAATCAGTCAAACAAACAAACAAACAAACAAACTATCATCACCATCATCATCAACATTACCATCACATCAACATAAATATTATCATCATCAACATCATAAACATCATTATCAACATCATTATCAACATCACTATCAACATCACCATAAACATTAGCATTATCATCATCACGATCATCATCATCATCATCATCATCATAATCATCATCACTATCAAAATCGCCAGCCACCATCACCTCTACCAAAAATATTATCATCATTCCGCAAGTTTTTATCAGTGAATTCAAAGTGGCAAGTTTGCCTCAATCGGTATAAAAGTGACCCATTACCCCTGCATGCGTATGTGATTTCCAGGTACTTTACGGTTCCCACACAAGGATCTCCAAAGACACTATTCGACGCTTCAACGGCACATTGCTTCTGACCATTGCAGGAGGCAAGTACATCGGTAACATCCAAATGACAATTCGTGTTATCATTCTGATTGCATACGGTACTGTTCGTCCTTCCATAGGCAGCCGTACAGATGTTGATGGCGCCCTCCCCGCAGTTAATCTCATCAGAATTACGTTCGCAAACTATCAAAGTTTCTGGGGGGAAAAAATTAAAAATCAAAGTTATAATTTATACGTCCGTTTTCTACATGCTTAACATGGAAGTAAGTTTAAATCTTATATTATTAATATTAAAAAAAACAACTTACCGACAAGGTAAGCCTTGATCAATGAAATAGACTTCAACCCATAAACGTTGGAAATGCATCATAGGAGAAGGAAATTTCATGTAGACTGTCTTTTGATTCAAAGAATGCATTGAAGTCAAATTGAAGTCAAATTGAAAGCAGAAGCGAAGAGTGAGTACAGTTTTCATTTTGAAAAAAAAAATGAATGAATGAATAAATAAATAAATAAATAAATGAATGAATAAATAAATAAATAAATAAATAAATAGATAAATAAATTAATAAATAAATAAATAAATAGATAAATAAATTAATAAATAAATAAATTAATTAATTAATAAGAAATGATATATTATCATTATTATTATTATTATTATTATTATTATTATTATTATTATTATTGTTGTTATTGTTATTAATAGTAATAATAATAATTACTGATAAGATGAAGAAGAGAAGAAGAAGAAGAAGAACAAGAACAAGAACAACAAGAACAAGAACAACAAAAACAAGAACAAGAAGAAAAGGAAGAAGAATGATAATGATTATAATAATAGATTTTCCCGGTCAATTTCATTATTTTGTCATTCAAATTTGTATTCCAGGCATTCAGTTTCTCTCATTTCATGCTTGCAGCACTTGAAATGAAAAAAGTACTGAATAATACAAGAACATATAAGGACATGATATTATTGGAAAATAAATCTTCAGAGCAATAAAGAAAAATTTATTTTAAAGTCTATGAAAAAATATTTTGCGTGTGGGGGGGGGGGTGCGAGGTTGGATTATGTGTTCGTTTTGTCAGTAACAAAAAAAAAAATCGTCCCCCTCCCCCCCCCCCATAACCCACTTCTTCAAAAATCTATCTTATGTTCTCCACTAAATCGATTGCACGAAATAAGGAATGGATCACCTGAAAATGAAACTGAAAGCCCAAAACAGGCTCATCGTGATTACTGTGTGAATTTGAATGCACGAGTAATGCTCGCACCTGGAAATTGAACACACATTCGTGTTTTTATTATTATCATTATTAATTATTATTATTATTATTATTATTATTATTATTATTATTATTATTATTATTATTATTATTATTATTATTATTATTATTATTATTATTATTATTATCATCATCATTATTATTACTGAAAGTGAGCGCTCATGATTAAATTGATCTATCGGATTCTGAATTTGAAAGCCCGCGACCCTTGTAGAGCAATGCTAAAGACGCCATAAGGTATTGTCGGTCAGAGTATACAAATTAAGAAAATCGGCATAAAATACGCAGAAATTAATTGTAAATAATGCCTCCGCGGAAGTATAAAAAACAGCGAAAGAATGCGTAGCCTGTCACCATAGATGAGGACATGATTTCAAATATACAAGTATGATTATCATCTAAAGATGCAATGCGATTTGTAGAGGGTCTAGTCCATGATAAGTGTAGCTATTATGCTTTTATTGCTCCGATATTCCAGATTCAAGGTTCATTCATTTTCCGCAAATTGATATGACAAACAATATTACGTCGTGTGGTATTTACATAAGTAATAAAGAAAAGAAACCTGACGTGAATTGAAAATGACTAATGAATGAGTATAGTTCAATTACTTTGACGAGAAGGACAGGTAAAATTTTTAAAAAGACAAAGAAGGTGATATAATTATAAGGGTAGTTCCCCCCCCCCCTTCGAAATAAAAACTAAAACATGTAAAGAGAGAGAGAGAGAGAGAGGGGGGAGACAAATAAAATGGGATGTGATCTGATGTAGGGAAAGGAATAGACAAAATAACCACAGGAGGAGATAGTAAGAGACAGAGCGAGAGGGGGGGATAACAAAAGAGGGAAGGGGACTGGAGGGGGTGCTTGGGGGTAAAGTCGATCAAAGAAAACCTACATAGCCTCCCTCCGTTGTAATCCATCTACGTTCACCTACCTCATCATAATGGCGCCAAACCTGCCATGTTCACCCATGGCAACATTAATACCAACTTAAAGTAAAAGGCTAACATTGTGAGAATTTTAAAAAATCTCATTTTGCTACTTGACAATGGTATAAATACTAGAGTTATAGTTTAAAGATACCAGTCTGAAAGTTTCAAAGTATAATGTCGACGGAAAGTATTTTTAAATATTAAAAATGTAAACCAATGTTTGAAGAAAATATAGTGGTTGGTTGCACAGACTGGACATGAGCGTGCATGTGCACAGAGTTCACCTGAACAGTGTATGTGTATGCCTATCATGTAAATGTATAGTATGGTGGTGTGTGTATGTGTGTGTATGCATATCATGCATAGAACAGGGAGAGAGGTGAAGCCAATGGGTTTTTTTTTAAATTGGTTGAAAATGCTCCTCTAGCTATTTGTCTCATGAGACCAACACTAATAAAATTGGCGTTTGCGTCTTATTAACAGTTTTTCATTTCAAATTATGGTTAGTTTCAGGATTTCTGAGTACAAATACAAGTACTCATACACATGTTTCATCCTAGTTTGAGAATTTATTAAATCAGCTGCTCACAAAGTTAGCCAATGCCTTTAATGGACGACTGTAAAAGCATAAAGAGTAAGACGATGTACAGAGAGAGAGAGGGAGAGAGAGAGAGAGAGAGAGATAGAGAGAAAGTCTGATGTGATCAGATAGAGGGAGGGGAATAGATAAACCGATAAACAGAGAGAGCGAGAGAGAGAGAGAGAGAGAGATAGAGAGAGAGAGAGAAAGGGAATGGGGGTGGGGGGGGGGGGGGGGGGGGGCTAGGGAGTTGAAAAAGCGGAGGGGTCTTACCACTGCATGAATTTCCTTGGACGTGAAGTCTATCGTTTAAACTGATAATGGCGATGATACAAAGTAGAGCAACTTCCATCTACAATTAAAGTAATGCAATGCATGCAGGCGCTGTCAATGAGCACTAATAGATGAACAGTTTGACAGCTTTAATCTAGCAAATTTCATCGTAATTACTGCAAAGGATTTATTTTGTTATTATTTTACGGTGTATAAACTTACATAATAATTACAGCTGAGTGAGTTGGAATTCTGAAACTACTTTTGTTTTATGACATAGTTCTAGCATTCTCGCTCCCATGTATTTAGTTACACTTTCTTTTTTTTCTATCATTTTTAAAATTTAAATTTTAATTGTTATTAATATTATATGTTCTATTTTTACTTCATAGTAAATATGACAATAGTAGTCTCCGGACTTTTGTCATGTATCTTTCTTTTTTTTTTACAATAAAACCGTAATTGAATTGAAGTGAATTGAATGGTGAAAATTACGTCTCTTTTGTTCACCCTTCAGCTCTCCTACCGATATATGTACAGAATTTCTCAGCTTGCATATATTATTATTTGCAATTAGAAGTATTTACTGAACTGGAGATAAATGATGAATACAATATCCTCATAATGATCACAACTTTTAATTTGAGAGTAGGCCTATACATTTATTTCAGCACACTAAATTATCTTCACACTTTAATAAAAAATTCCATCACTTAAAATTAACAAGAAAGTTAACCTAAACGAAATAAAATCTAATCATTAATACATCCTTGCCTCCTATATTACTTGTTCATTGTTTATTCTGAAGTACTATTTGTAGATATTTTGTGATTTCTTTTATCCCTTTTCCCCCTTTTCTACCTTTATTTTCTTTAAGGGGGTGAACTCCAGAGGACTGAGCGATTTTCTTCCTTACTATCACATGCTGTTCCTTACTACAATCTAATATTCATGTATTTAGAGTTCATAATTTGTTGGGATTCTAAAAGAATAACCAATGAGAAGAGCAGGAGTATAAATATGGGGGCGGTAACAATGTTCTTGCTTATTCTTTGCAAACTCTGAAATCATTGATATTCTTATGTCCTCGATAATTAAATCAAAGAAGATAAAAAAGAACTATTTTTTAAAAAAACTAAGCTCCAAGGCATTCACGTACAGAAAAAATAATAACTTAAAAAATAGCAAAATAATAACTGAAAAATAGCAAATGAAACTTACCTCGCTAAACTGTATTCCAAGATGACATCTATGCTGCATTGTGATCATCGTAACCATGATCTATTATATGCATTACAAACTCCCATCAGCACATTCTTTCGTTCAACCGCATTAAATTCCCGCGTTACATGATAACCTCGGATTGATAATTTCCTATGTCAAACTAAAACACGGTACGTGTTACCTTCGTCCTCAGTGCTTGAGTTTGTCAAATCCACTGCAAATTGACCCTAGAAAATCGATGATTTTTAATGAACTTTTTCTCCCATTCTTGATTTGCGTATAGTATCGGCGATCAACAATGACCAACCACGGCCAAGCAGGAAATATATTTAACAATTCAGCAATGGCTGTCAGTTCCGATTTCACCGACGTCACTTCTATTTGTGAATTAAACAATCCATCAGTCACCGGAGCTGACTGTAGCGAGGAAAAATTTCGCTTTATGCCTGCTTTAACCGGGTGTCCCAGAAAAAGAGGAACGATGGATTTTCAGTAATTTACCTGAACAAATTATGTAATTTTTCTACAATATTGGGTAAACCATCCTCTACCAAAGAGAATGATACCGATATCATTGAATTTAGTGAAGTAATTTGATTCTATGCCCGTTTCTTAAACACAGTCATTTTCAAGTTTTGGGCAACCGATTAGAGTAGAATTGTTATGCGATAGCCTTTCATAGTACGATGTTTGAGGGAAGCCCATTGATGCATGTGAATAACAAAACATGCCATGTGAAAGGCCATTCAGACACAAATCTGCTCTCATCTGTCGCAAAAACATTGCGAAATTTGACAATTACTGTATTTTAAGAAATGAGCATAGAATCAAAATTACTTCACCAAATTCAGTGATCTTGGTATCATTCTCTTTGGTAGACGATGCATTACCAACTGATGTAAATAAGTTATCTGCTTTTTGAAGTTAAAGTATACTTAGTTAAATTCGCCGTTCCGCTTTTTCTGGGACACCCGAGTATATTGTGTGGTTGTTCATGGGGCAACATTTACCCCCCCCCCCTTACTGAGTAAAGGAGCCTAGATCTTCCGTAAAGAGAACAGGGAGACATGAACTCCCGAGTACAAATTAGTTATTCCCTGGACACTACAGACAATAGACCCGTTTTCTAATGTATTCACGTTATGCATATTTCTCTCCAGAACCCATGGTTACCAACTATTTAGTTTCCTGTCCTGCATAAGGACATTTAAATATATGAAATCCAGTTTGCATACATTAGTTGCTGCTATGCTAATTAGGTACTGGCAAGTTTCTTAGTTGTCAAGGGAAACTTTTGTGCAGCAGGTCTATTTACTAAGTTAATGTAGTGCCCTTCAGCCCCATAATTAGGATATTCAGTCGGATTTTTTTTTCTTTCGAAGAATTAATCTGTTGATTGATTCAATTTTTTTCCAATTGATTCAGTTTCTTTTTCCTTTAAAAAATTGATTGACTGATTCAGTTTGATTTCTGCGGTCATTAACAAACATGACAAATATTAAGAAAAGTCATTTACAAAATAATTTAATATTATACAGAAAATATATAAATATATTTTCAGAATTTTATAATTTAGTTATAAATACAAAGAAAGCATACCGGGAAATTAGCATGTTATAATCAAGAGAAGTTGTTTGATGTCGATGGCCGCCTCAAGGAAAGAAAAAAAAAAGGCATTTTTACTTACAATTGGATGAAAACGAGGACATGAGGATGCAGGACAGATGCAGTGCAAGTGCATTAAGGATGAGGTCAAAATGAGTTGTATGGATAAGATGAATAATCAATAGATAAACCAAATGGGTAGATGGATTATTCTTCCAGTCAGGGCCAATGTGCCTAATTCAATTATGCTTATTATCATTTGGGGATTGTTAGGTCATAATCTTCTGAAATACGGGTGGGGTATTTGTGAATGCTGGTATTGTTTATATTTTAAATCAGAGACCTTACATCACTGTCATATTTTAAGCTTAAATTATTTATGAGAGTTCACAAGGCATTTATCATAATGTAAATGATGTGACGTAAATATTGCAATTTAAGATGTTCCGATCGGGACTCGGATGCCAGGACTCAGACTAGGACTCGGACTTGGACTCGGACTCGGCCTCGGACTCGGATGGGATGGACTCGACTACAACACTGGAGTTATACATTGGCCATTTTAACTAGTCTGGAAAAATATCTGATTGTAAAGACTGTCTGCAGTGAAATTGATTATTTCCTTTAAAAGCACTTAATGATGATATAGTTACTTGAGCGTGAGGGATTTAAGCAAGGTTCCCACTTAGCCGGGTTGGGGTCTCGAATTGTGGCGAGCTGGCGCGAGCTTGAACTCGCGTAAACTCGCATCAACTCGCATGAAATTTACTAATTTTATGAGGTATGCGCAAGTGATCTTACGACCCGACATCGAGCTTACTTCGATAGCTGTACGAGTAAACCGAGCGCGATACGAGTTAACAGAGCGCAATACGAGTCACACCGAGTTTGGTATGAGTTGTGATGATCTGCATGCGACTTGTACCGTTTTATCAACGAGTTATCAAGACCTCGTTACGAGTGTCAAGAGCTTTCTACGAGTTTCCGATATAAATACGACCAAAGAAGCTGAAAATGCATATTTCGTTCTTCTTTCTTTCTTTTTTTTGGGGGGGGGGGGAACGCTTGAATAAATTTAATTCAATTCATTTCCTCCATTTCCAATAAAAGCCATTAAAAAAAATCAAACATAATTGTACAATAATCTAATGACTTGAATTATAAAATAAAGAATATACACAGCGTAACTATGTTTGGGTTTCATTTTTTTTTCAAGAAAATGTCGTGTGGAATCATGGAGGAATCCCTTGAAAAAAAGGGCTTGTAATGTGGATCCCTCAAATGATTACAAACATAGCTTATAATTCTAAAAACATATGAATAAGATTATATCTACAAAAGACGAAATGTATAGCTTTTCTAATTTATTTCAATTTTGTTGTGTATACACTAGCAAATTGTAGATTCGCAATTTAAAGACTTAAGTGTTACGACTATTATCTTAGTTGCAAAAGCGAAAAGAAAATCAGAAGAATGACATACATAAGAAAAGAAAATCAGAATATATAAACTGTACAAAAGCATAAGAAAACGGAGGAATAGGGTATAAGTATGGGAGTGGGCTTTAGAAGGATTATTGTGCTTAACATTTTTTTTCTATTCCATTTATCTTATCTCCACATGAAAAGCTAATTTTTGGAAGGTCTCGTATCCAAAGAAAAGGTGTGCAGGACAAAAATCCGAGATAGCCCTGAAAATCACATTTTTGCCATAACTCTGCATCATCTGAGGGTTTTTTTTTCAAACTCGATTTGGTGTCATATCTTATGTTGATGGGTGAGGTAATCTGTTTATACAACAAGAAGTATTGTCAAACCTGTAGAATTAACCCTATTTGCATGGGGGGGGGGGGATTATAAGGCCCCGGCCTTTAGACAATTTTCGCCGCGCAATTAGATCCACTTTTATTTTCACACCATGCCACATTCTAACTTTTTCCTTTCAAGTCTTGTGCATTGTTTATACCAAGTTTATGAAAATCGGCTGTACCGTTTAAACTGAGTCATGTAATCTTTTGTGACCTCATGTCAGCCCCAGACTTAGAATATCTGAGTTTTTTGTACAAAACGAGTTGAAAACTGCATTTCCTTTCTCCTTTATCACCAGAACTTTACTTTTAAGCTGTTATTACCACCTATTCTAACCGAACAGTGGGCCACATAATACCCCGAAACAGCAAACTTTAAAAAAAAATGATTAAAAATTTGAAAGTCAAAAACATACACAAGATGTTTATAAGCAAAAGAATACATAAGAATTGAAATCATTCTCATATTCATGATATTTGTTTATGTCCATGTTTTGATCCAAGTTGTCCTGCGATACCTGTCTCAGAAAATTTGCACAGACCTCTAAAATCGCTTCAAGAATACAAATCAATCATTATTTTGTGTGAATCTTTATTTTTTCATTTAACATTCTGAAATACATATTTTGAGTGACAATTAAGTTATGAAAGTTTACTGAGATGAAAGTTCTTTTGTAAATGTGACAAATATTATTATGAAAGAAAAATGAAAGTGATTTTAATGCTGATGTATTCTACTGTTTTTATCAATACCTTATGTATATTTTTTTTTTTAAACTTGAACTCTGGTTACTGTTTCATGAAGTTTGTTGTTCCAGGGTATTGTCTGGACCACGATTCGGTTAGAATAGGTGATAATAACAGCTTTAAAAAATCTTTTTCTTCTATTTTTTTTTAAATTAATAGGGTACCATATCACTATCAACGGTGATTGACTGGGAGGTGATAATACAGGCCGCCCCTCCTATCCCAGTGCCCCCCCCCCCTCCGATCGACACCCATGAGCCGAGGCGATAGCCTATATAGTTGGCTGTATGTGCACATGCGTTTAAAGTTGAATTTAAAATATGCTTTTCTAAAAATATCTTTAAAAATACTTCTAGAAGAATGAAAATTACTGTGTTTTTAATAGGCCAGCGGATAAATTATGGTGGCTAGCCATGCTCGATGTAGATCGATGGAAACTCGCCGTACTCGATCTAAAGTCGCGCTAATCTCGTGGGCAACTCAGCATGACTCGCAGCACAATCGCCGTGCTCGCACTCGACTCTTGGAAGCTCGAATAGCACTCGCGTATCCTTTAAAGCAAGGTTTCCACTTAGCCGAGTTGGAGTCTCGAGTTGTGGCGAGCTTGAAACTCGCATGAAATTTACTCATTTTATGAGGTATGCACAAGTGATCTTGTGGCCCAACATCGAGTTTACTTCGATAGCTGTACGAGTAAACCGAGCGCGATACGAGTTTACAGAGCGCAATACGAGTCACACCGAGTTTGGTATGAGTTGTGATGACCTGCATACGCCTTGTACCGATCTATCAACGAGTTATCAAGACCTCGTTACGAGTGTCAAGAGCTTTCTACGAGTTTCCGATATACGACCAAGCAATAAAAGCATAAAACCCCCATAATTATAAGTCATTGTACAATAATCTAATAAGTTGAATTATAAAACAAAGAATATACACAGCGTAACTATTTGGGGGTTTCTTTTTTTTTTTAAGGAAACGTCGTGTGGAAATCAAGGAGGGATGCAGTGAAAAGAAGGGCTTGTAATGTGGATCCCTCGTATAATTTCAAACAGAGCTTATAATTCTAAAAACATATGAATAAAATCATATATACAAAAGATGAAAGATAATTACAAGCTTTTCTATTTTATTTCAATTTTGTTGTATATACAATAGCGAATTGTAGATTCGCAATTCAAAGACTTAAGTGTTACGACTATCATCTCAATTGAAAAAGCGAAAAAAAAATATAGGAAGAATGACTTACATATGAAAAGAAAATCAGAATATAGAAACTTTACAAAAGCATAAGAAAACTGAGGAATAGGGTATAAGTATAGGAGTGGGCTTTAAAAGGATTACTGTGCTTAACATTTGTTTCTATTCCATTTAACGAATATCTCCAAATAAAATGCTAATTTTTGGAAGGTCTCGTATCCAAGAAAATGGCGCGCAGGACAAAAATCCGAGATAGCCCTGAAAATCACATTTTTGCCATAACTCTGCATCATCTGAGGCTTTTTTGTTATAAAACTTGATTTGGTGTCATATCCTATGTTGATGGGTAAGGTAATCTGTTTATACAACAAGAAGTACTGTCAAACCTTTAGAATTAACCCTATTTGCATCGGGGAGGGGGGGGGGGTTCTAAGGCTCCGGCCTTTAGACAATTTTCGCCGCGCAATTAGATCCACTACATTATTTTCACACCGTGCCACTTTCTGACTTTTTCCTTTCAAGTCTTGTGTATTGTTTATATCAAGTTTATGAAAATCGGTTGTACCGTTTAAACCAAGTCATGTAATTTGTTTTTAACTCATGTCAGCCCCAAACTAAGAATATCTGAGTTTCGTGTACAAAACGAATGGAAATCTGCATTTCATTTCTGCTTTATCACCAGAAACTTTACTTTGAAGCTGTTATTATCAACATTCTAACCGAACAATCACTGACGTACTGGGGGGGGGGGGGGGGGGCTTGGGGGCGTCAGCCCCCAAATAAATTTCAACCATGGTGTATTTTCAATTTTATATTAGTGATATCACACGAATTTCATTATTTCTCCCTAGACTCCCTTTCTACTGTTAAGTAACGCATTCACAATTTCCCAAATAGCATGCATAGCAAGGCAGAAAACACGCATAATATCAGTACTAATTGTTTTACACTTGGTTTTATCTGTTTATCTGACAATGGATTCAAACTTTGATAATGAATATTCTTAGATTTACCAAAACTAGACACGGGCTTTAAGTTTGTAGTCCCAAATAGTGTTCTTTTACAGAGTTGAAAACCATCAATACTGCAAAAAGCTCCTTTACAATAGGAGTGCACCCGCGTAGCCAAGGGGGCGATGGGGGCGGTCGCCCCCTCCAAAACGCCAACAAAAAAAGAAAGAAAAATAGAAAAATAGAAGGGAAAAAAGCAGGAGCGAGAAAAAAAAAGGTAAGAGAACGTAAGAAGAGCGGGAGCAGACAAGGAACAATTCAAAGAAACGTCGGGGGGAAACTCCCCCCTCCCTGCACCCTCCCCCCTAGGGAGCGCGCAAAGCGCTCAGTAAGTGATTCACATGCTTCGCGTGCTCACTATCGCCCCCCTAAAAGGAAATCCTAGCTACCCCACTGTGGGAGTGAAACCCTGGTACCCCACCGCATCACACCCTTTCCCCAGGCTCGTCCCTTTTATTTCATAGTGTCTTTGTCTGTATTATCATTATTATAAGTAATAAAGTATTTTGTGTAACGCTGGCATTTGTTTGAAACTTGCGAAGATTATTTGGGCTGCATGTTTTCATAATCATATTTCCAAATTCACGAAAAAAAATCCTTTTCCCGTCGGTAGATTCATGACACGCTTATATCCATAATAGTACATGTCATCAAATTTGATGTTTCATATTGCATGTATTCTACTTCAAATGTTTATTTTTCATGATATTTACTTCTTTTGTTGGAAATGAGAAAAAAAAATGAACTGAACTGAAGTTGGAATTTCCTTTTCAGGTTTTGCAGATTGCACATTTTTAAGTCGAAAAAATGAAAAAGCTCCGTATCCTGAGGGGGGGGGGTACCCCCGGCTCGGTCGCTACACTCCCTCCGGATTGGTCGCTTCGCTCCTCGCAAAGATTGAGTCCCCCCCTCCCCCCCCCCCCCCCAAAAAAAAAAAAAAAAAAAAAAAATATTTTGGCTCATTACGCCACTGGATAACGTTACCCGATTACCTGAATAAAGCAAGTAGCCAAGTACTACATAGTAGCACCTGGGGAACCTAATGCACGGTTTCCAGCTTTCCTGTAGAAACATCAGGGAAAACCCGGAAAATGAGTTTTTGTGTTTCAGACAGGAAAAGTCGGGAAATTAAAGAAATGTTACTCGAATCAGTGTGAAAAATAAGGAATTTTTATTTGTTCAAAGAGATAGCCGTCAATCTATATATCATATTTTTCTTGTGACCATACATCATTTCCAGTGATGACTTAGAAACGACTTTTTACTATATTTAAACATGCTTTTTTTCATGATTCTGGAATTTTGAAACTTCATTAGGGAAAGTCAGGGAAAGTGGGGATTTTTTTTCTTTTTAAATGTTGGGACCTCAGTAAGAGACATATTAAAGGGATTTAAAATTGAGGGTTAAAGTCATGTGGTCATTATATCTCCGCTCTATCTTTTGGAGCATCGCACCCCACCCCCCCCCCCCAAAAAAAAAATAAAAAATAAAAAATTAATAAAAATCCCTTATCTGCAATTTATATCACCACTCAAAATATTATGCAAAATCATCACAATCTAATAACTTTTTTTAATAACCTTTAATATCCAACAGCTAAACAGCCATACTAATACCAATTAGTCACTACTAAACTACATTCACTGAAAATAATTTCTGGAACATAATTATTATCAATGAAATACTGCCTTGTCGACCTAATTCTAACTAAGCATGATTATGGTCACTATGGTTACTATTATCAGCGATTATCATCATGAATAATCACTGTGTATCATTATTGGCTCGGCACTTATGGAATTAATCTATCACCAAATTATTTCCAATGTACTGAGTCATTTATACATTCAGTCGTCCAGACATACATAAAGGAATAAAGGCGCAAATATTCTAATTCAGTAATGATAAGCGCCTCTAAACCCCAAAACCAACCAACTAACCATAGCTATTCGATACATTGAAAGTTGGGTACTTTTTTATTATTTAATTTGTGATAATTTCTTCTTTTTAAAATACAGAATCAGCAAAGGAAAACGTCTAATCAGCTCTCTTCTGTAATGAGGGTGATGGATTACATGAAACAAGGCATCTAGCATCTATGAAAACTCATGTTTGCACGGATTTAAAGGACATGTGTCCAATTCAGTTCAATTCAATTTCGGTATAGGTTGAAATTATATTACAAAATTCACAACACTAATACTGTTATATTCACAATAAATCTACAGTTTTTCGGTTTGTTTGTTTGTTTGTTTGCCTGTTGCTTTTTGCTTGTTTGTTTATTGATGTTGTTGGTTTGAGAAGTCTTTCATATGAACAAAGAGTCGTCTTTTGTGAACAAAAAATAACTGGTGTCATGAACAAAAGTTAACTGGTGTCATGAACGGACATTAATCACGAGGGCATATAAGAATCTTAAATTTACCTCAGCATTATTTCCCCCATAGAGGGAACTTTCTTTTAGCTAAGCAGATGTAATGTTATTTTTTGTCATATTATTTAATTTATTCGACCATTTAAAAAACTCAGAGACATAAATTCATCCTTCTCCGTATAGTTCCGAAATAGCTGATGGAAACACGTGATGATGATATTCAATATTTTCATTTGTTAGTTATATACAATTTAATGTCGGAATGAGAGTTTATCATTCATTTCATTAAATTTTGTGCAGTCCCATCTACACACTTCGGTGTGCAAAAGGGCATGCAACATTCAAGCAAACTAAGTCAGTTTCTTTTCACTTTGAAGATTTCATATATAGTCTCACAATATATAGGTACATAATCAACCTTTCCCAATTTCTTCAATACAGATTCCCCCCCCCCCCCGAAGGTAAATCAATGGACCAGAACTAAATTTTATATTTAAATCGAAGCAATCAGCTTGATTCCCACACACCCAGACATTTATATTATATTGTGACACTGCTTCACCGAGCAATATGCGCATATTTAGCCGAATAACGATGACAAGCATCAATCATTGAGGACGTAATTTGACGAGTGTAGGTAGTCGTTTTTTTTTTTGTTGTTTTTTTTTTGTTTTGTTTTTTTTTGGGGGGGGGAGGGGGGGGGGGGTCTGCCTCTTCTTATCGAACGACGAAAAGAAATTTAATCAAGTTATTTGCCCGGTGGGGTCACATATCATCGTAAATGTGTACGCATGCTCGTTCTAAATTTCGAGGAAAAGGGGTATTTTCCCCACCCTGTTCGCGAACATTCGGTGTCCGCGAAATTCAGAAATAGAGGGGGGGGGGGGGGGGGTCAGAGGACACTGTCTTCAAAATGAAAAATAGGGTATATTTCAACAACGTACATGTACATGTACATATGTACAAAGATACTGCCGGGATACTGTATCATTAATGCAATGTTGCAAGGTGAGATATTGGGTCATTTTGAAGTACCCTTGTGAAGATGAGAATATACATTGACTCTGGTGCAGTGTGCTGGAATATACATTATGGTGTAAATAAAGTGCAGGTACATGACATCATACTACAACTTCAATTATTTTTCCATGCGTGTTCAATTTTGTTGTGAGGGAGTGATTTTACGATCAAATATATGTATGGGACAGATTATAAGTTTAAAATTGTCCCCGGACAAATGTCCTTGTTTTGCACAAATAGGGTATGTTTTTAAAAAACTGACCTGGAATTGGTAAAAAAAAAAAAAAAAAAAAAAAGAGGGTATTTTTAAAAGTGAAATTGTCCTTGTTTTTCCACAAAATATGGGGTAAATTTTCAGAACTTGTTCTTAAATGCGCGCGAATAGGGGTCTTTTTGAATTCTCAGAACGAGCATGCGTTACGCTTTTGTATACAGGGTGATGCCACCGGGGTTATTTGCAACACTTTGGCGCCGGTGGAACATTTTTGTTGGAGGAAGGGTATCATATCAAATTTTCTGTCAATTATTTTGCAATCTGTTATTATCGATGATAACATTTTTTAAAAGCTTGATGTCATTTTTAAAAATTATCACCAGTATCTCATAAATGGACGAAACGTTCCATTAAACCTTAGATACGCTTTGAAAATTTGTTCTATTGCTCTGCTCTTTAACTTCAACTAATTTTCTCACTCTATGTATGCATGGGTCAGCATTCTACTCTACTGTGACATAGACAGTCTGCCCACATGTAAATATATACACCGGCGTTCTGGTGAAGGTGGTGGTGGCGGGGGGGGGGGGGGGGGGGTGAGGGCTGCTCCCCTAACATTTTTACGACCAAGGTTTCGTTGGTTTTTTTTTTTTAATTATTGCTTGTATCTTTCAACATTGTCATTGCATTTCTTCTCAGCAGCTGGACCCCTCCTGATAATTTTGATAGCGCAGCCCCCTCAAAATATTTGCCTCATTACGCCACTGCGAACAATGGTCCACATAATACCCCGAAACAGCAAACTGAAAAAAAAAATAAAATAAAAAAGTTGCAAGTCAAAAACATACACAAGATATTTATAAGCAAAATATAAGAATTGAAATCATTTTCTGTTTTTTCTTTTTTTTTTATATTTGTTTATGTCCATGTTTTGATCCAAGTTGTCCTGCGATACCTGTCTCAGAAATTTTGCACAGACCTCTAAAATCGCGTCAAGAATACAAATCAATCATTATTTTATGTGTATCTTTATTTTTCTTCATTTAATATTCTCAAATACATATTTCGAGTGATAATTAAGTTATGAAAGTTTACTGAGATGAAAATTCTTTTGTAAATGTAACAAATATTATTATGAAAGAAAAATGAAAGTGATTTCAATGCTGATGTATTCTATTGTTTTTATTAATACCTTATGTATATTTTTGTTTTAAACTTGAACTCTTGTTATTGTTTCATGAAGTTTGTTGTTCCAGGGTATTGTCAGGACCACAATCTGGTTAGAACAGGTAATAACAGCTTAAAAGAAAATCTTTTTCTTCTATTTTTTTTTAATTAAGAGGGGACCATGTCACTTTTAACGGTGATTGACTGGGACCGGAGGTGATAATATAGGCCGCCCCTCCTATGCCAGTGTCCCCCTCCTCCTCTCCGATCGACACCCATGAGCCGAGGCGATAGCCTATAGTTGGTTGTATGTGCACATGCGTTTAAAGTTGAATTTAAAATATGCTTTTCTAAAAAATATCTTTAAAACTACTTCTAGAAAAATGAAAATCATATACTGTGTTTTTAATAGGCCAGCGAACAAGTATGGTGCGCTCGCCACGCTCGCCCTGCACTCTGCTCATGGTCATGCGAAACTCGCGTAGATCGATGGAAACTCGCCGTACTCGATCTAAAGTCGCGCTAATCTCGTGGCAACTCAGCATGACTCGCGGCACAATCGCCGTGCTCGCACTCGACTCCTGGAAGCTCGAATAGCACTCGCGTATCCTTGAAGGTGGGGAGTTGTTACGAGTTATAAAGAGTGCCGTGCGAGCTTGTTAGGAGTTATGGGAGTATATTACGAGTTTAAGCGAGTTCAGCTCGAGTTACGAGGAGTCAGTAAAAATTTTCAAACTGTTCAAAAATTTTGGAACTGCTCGCGACTTCAGGGAGAGCAGCGCGGAGCTGCAACGAGTTAGACCGAGCCGTGCCGAGTTGTCGCGAGTTATCCAGAGTTACAAGAAGAGTTTTACGCGAGTTATTGCGAGTACCTCTTTCAGGCAACTCGCAAAAACTCGCCATAACTCGCCAATATAACTCGGCTAAGTGGGAACCTTACATAAGGTGGCAAGTTATTACGAGTTATAAAGAGTGCCGTGCGAACTTGTTACGAGTGATGCGAGTATATTACGAGTTTAAGCGATTTTAAGCGAGTTCAGTTCGAGTAACGAGGAGTCAGTAAAAATTTTCAAACTGTTCAAAAATTTTGGAACTGCTCGCGACTTCAGGGAGAGCAGCGCGGAGCTGCAACGAGCACCAATATTAGTGGGGGACATGAGGGAGTGGAAGAATTGAAGCAATCAGTATAATCATGATCCATTTAATGTAAAATCATCTTTTGGTAAAATGTTGTTGTTCTCATAGTTTCTTTAACAAACTGTGGCGCTCGAGTTGGACTTCCCCTTTTATATCCCCTTATATAATTAACTCATGAATATATAGCATAAAACAGCATTCTGCTTTTTTCCTTTGAATAATTGATGAATACAATTATCTTAGGCCTATTTCACCAATTCAGCGCGGTTCTATATACTAGTATTTATGTTCTCCCTCGACTTGCCTCTTGTTAGTGCTATTCTGTTAGAATGAAGCTATAGTATTTTAGAATACTCTGGGATGTGATTATGCCATTCAATTCAAATTGTTGTTACTGTATAAAGTGATCCAGGAAGAAAAAAATGTGAATTTCATAATGTCGAAATGAATTATGGCGGAGCAGGGTAATGCAACGTTTTATGACTCAAATATCTCTCGCACCAAGGTAGAGAGAGGATGTATAAAATTGATAATCAAAATAAATTACTGTATCTCTATGCTCCCTTCTCCGTAATCCATGGCAAAGTTATGTGTCAACCATCCACGAGCTGATTAGTTCAAAGAAATCGTCATTTATTTTTCCTTTTCTTATTGAATGACCAATGCCTAGTTTGCAGACACAAATCCTGGTCCGGTATGAGTAGGAGACTAAAGAAGGTCAATGGGGATCGTGTACTACAGAGCCTCCAGACAGGGGCGTAGCTAGACCTTTTTCAGTGGGGGGGGGGGGGGGTGTAGAGGCCTCTGATTACCGACAAACATTGTCACCGATTATCGACGACCAACATCTATTACTTAAACCGTCTAAAGCCCATGGGGCGCGTTCAATTGTGTGCCTCTATCACATTTTCCTTCGTCTCTCCTACACATTTTCATTCAATTTCAACTGGATTTGGTGATTTTTATATGAGCAAGCGAGGAAATGATGCTCCTTTTCATTTTAGAAGTGATGATTCTTAATTCATCTAAATACGAGATGGGCCTATACGATATTTAAATCTAAATTTGGTCACTTCGCCTGCAGAATTCATTCGCTTTCCCCAAACATTATGTGTCTAAATATAATACGAGCGAGCGCAGCGAGCGAGAAATAAATATACCCTCTTTGTCATGCTATTCACGAGACGACTTGGATAAATCTGATGATTTGCTCATTGCCATACGGACTTGCGGACTGACTTTATTTTGTCATAAAATACATTTTGAACAATATCTAAATAATATATTCGGTCACCTCGCTTGCAAGCGAGGAAAAATGAATATACTCTTTATCATGGTAAAAGTGATTATTCTTCATCAAAATATGCAATGGGCCTATTAGATATCTAGATTATTTTTGTCCCCTCGCTTGCCGAATTCATTCGCTTTCCAAACCATCCTGTCTCTAAATATGGTACGAGCGAGCGAAGCGAGCGAGGAAAAATATATATACTCCTTTTCTTGGTTGAGGAGATTATTCTTCATCAAAGTACACGATGGGCCGAAAGGTATCGAAATTATACATTTAGTCACCTCGTTTGCCGAATGCGTTCGCTTTCAAAAACTATCCTGTAATCCTGTATCTAAATATTATACGAGCGAGCGAAGCGAGCGAGGAAAAATTTACTACTTTTCATGGTTGAGATGATTATTCTTTATCAAAATACATGATGGGCCGGAAGGTATCAAAATTATATATTTAGTCACCTCGCTTGCCGAATTCGTTCGCTTTCAAAAATTATCCTGTTTCTAAATATTATACGAGCGAGAGAAGCGAGCAAGGAAAAATATACTCCTTTTCATGGTTGAGGTGATTATTCTTCATCAAAATACATGATGGGCCGAAAGGTATCTTAATTATAATATCTGGTCACCTCGCTTGCCCGATCTCGTATTTGAATATCATACGAGCGAGCGCAGCGAGCGAGAAAAAAATATACACCTTTTTTATTTCGTCGAAATACACTTTGGCCAGTATTAGATATCTAAATCATATATTCGGTCACCTTAATTGCCGAATTCATTTGCTTGCAAAAACTATCCTGTATCTAAATATTATACAAGCGAGCGAAGCGAGCGAGGACAAAATATATACTCCTTTTCATGATTGAGGTGATTATTCATTCTTCATCCAAATACACCATGGGCCGAAAGGTATCTAAATTATATTCCAAAACGGTCCCGTTTTTTTAAATATTATACGAGCGAGCGCAGCGAGCGAGGAAAGCTATACACTCTTTTTCATGCTATTTCGTCAAAATACACTTAGGCCAGTAAGATATCTAAATCATATATTCGGTAACCTCGCTTGCCGAATTCTTTTGCTTTTCCTAAACCATCCCGTATGTGAATAATATACGAGCGAGCGCAGCGAGCGAGAAAATTTATACACCCTTTTCCATAGAATGAGTGTTATTTTGTCATCAAAATACATTTGAACATATAAGATATCCAAATTATGTATTCGATTGTCTATTTGCCAAAAAAGAGAAACCATCCATCATCTATACGAGCGAGTGCAGCGAGCGAGGCAAATTATACACTCTTCTTAATGGTAGAATTCTTATTTCGCCATCAAAATACACTCCTATAATTCTAAGTAATATTCGATCACCTATTTGCCAAATATGTGGGCACCTCGCTTGCTGTTTTTACCAGGGTGAAGCGAGCGACTGACAAAATAATGCTATATTTTCTATAAACACTGTAGATTCCAGTCCGGACTCGATGGAGGGCTGGGTAACCCGATTACTGGACGACCCTATCATCACGGTACACTATCGTCGGTATACAGAGAGCGCGCCAATTGCGTAATATCAAAACTTGCCAAGGATGATGAAGGATCAATCAAGAATACCCGACAAAGTACACCCGGGACAGCCCTTCCTGACCCGACATCGTCCATCATTCCCCCCCCCCCTACCCCCGACTCAACGTCCGCACCGTACCCGCGCAAGCACAACCTCGGAACCTCTCTTTCTCTCTCCGAGACTTTTTCTTCTCTTTACCTTGTCATCATCGTTTTTCTTATCCATTTTCTTCCTTCTTTTCCTCTTTTCCTTTTCCGCTCTCTTTTTCCTCTTTTCCTTTTCCGCTCTCTTTTTTCTCTTTTCTTTTTCTTTTCTTTTTCCCATTTTCTTCTCTCCTTTTCCTTTTCTTTTCTTCTTCTTCTCCTTTCTTATTACTTTTTCTTTCTTCTCTCCCCCTTTTTCATTTTTCCCGACGGCAGCGCAGATTTACCGACGATATCCTGAGCAGTGGGGGGTGTCCCCCCCCCCCCCCCCCCCCCCCGCTAGCTACTGCCCTGGCTCCAGACCTATATTGACACAGCCACTAGGCTTTTCTCAAGGCCCAAATGTAATTTAGAAAGTGTCAGTTAGGGTCTACGCCTGCAGACTAGACATATTTGGCTGTACTGCTATATACAAGGGCGGCTCCATCTCCTCCTAGGAAAGAGCAATTCTAGAATTTTCTCCAAATTACGGAGCTATTTGATTTCCAAGACGCTTCGGAGATTCAAAATTTGGAAAATAAAAAGGGGGTACCGTTTTCTTTGTCGTACTCATAATGTCAAACTGCTTTTAATAGGGGAGGACACAGGCCGTTTATTTCCTCATACCCCACCCTACCTCCTCCTCGTGATAAACGTCAACGATAAGTGAACACGCGATACCTCGGACTGGATGAAATATTCTGGATATATTACATACTTTGTATTACAAAGGAATTATTAAGCCACCGCCAATACCGCAATTTTCAGATAATCCCTTGTATTTACCACAAGGTGAATTCAATTGTAAAAGATCTGTATGTGGAATGAGGATAGTTAATTTTCAATTATGTGCAAATGTCAATGGCATGAAAAAGTGAATTTCTGTGGTTTGCGGTTTAATATAGTTCAAGAAAATAATGAAATGAATTATTAACATTTTAAATATCGCCTTTTTTTAGTTTTGATAATCTATTTTCAAATAATATTGATACATCTGGAGAATGTAGACATTTCATACACAATAATCATTCAATATTAATGAAATACATGACGGTAAAAAGTTGTGTTTAAAATGGGGGGAAATGGGGGAGAATAATCTCATTAGTATTTGAATAGAAACCCTGATTGATAATATTGCATAAGACAGATAGGACTCAATGGCCCGAATTCACAAAAGAGGTTTAATTTAGTACCTGGTTTAAACCTCCCCATGTTTTTTTTTAGTCCATGGTTTAAACCTCCCCAAGGTTTAAACCATGGACTAAAATAAACCTCTGTTGTGAATTCCGGCCAATATGGAAAGGAAAAAAAAATCATGTACATGATTTAAAACTAATCGAATGGCCTATATGACTATATTTAGTTACATGTGCATAATTATGAAGAAGTCGATTCCTCTACATGCTACTTCCTTTTCTCAAGACATTTTGTACACAATGCCTAATTGCAACAAGCGATGAAGACTCCGTCAGGGTTATACGCTGTTATTTTTTAAAGTATTGGCCTTTACTCGGTTCTCAGCGTTTACGTCTATTAAACTTCTTCTATATTAAAATGCCCCCCCCCCCTCCCCCGTGTTTCAATCATTATAAAGGCCCTATTATAATTTGATTTCGAATTTTCAGGCTGATTTTAACATAAACAAACCTTTGTTGTTTTTGTTGTTTTATACATATATACAAACTATTTACAGACAATCGTGAAAAGGAGCAAAGCCAGGGGAGATTTACAATTTTGGTACTAAAATGTGTATTCTAAATCATTGATTTTGCATGAACAATATATTTTAGGCTCTAATCATTTGTTCTGTCAATTTTATTTGCATTTTTTCGCAATTTTAGGGCGGGGATCGTTAATAAGAATTTTATGGAGTCCCTCCGTTTCGTTGCTGACTCGAATGTATACGTTCGTATTACTAGTCAGATTTGACTTGATTACAGGATCAGCCGGGCACTTGTACTATTTCTGGTCAAAATGACCAGAAACCTGGTCATTGCCACTAGAATCATGAGAATCCGAGTCAATTTTTAAGAGAATACCGTTGACTCTACATTAAATTGACTAGAATTCTGGACATTTTGACTAGAATCAGTGCAAGTGCCCGGCTGATCTGGTAATCTAGTCAAATCTGACTAGTTTGCTTTTAGAATACATGTAATGCCGGGGGGGGGGGCAACTGCCCCCGACCCCTGTGAACCCCCTGAACGTGATTTTTTTCAAAGGAATTTATTCCATTAGTCTGATTCGATCAAATTTCAGTTTCTAAATTTTTGCAAGTTTTTCTCTGTTTTATGCCGCAGATGTTTGTTTCTTTTCCTTTCATATGAATATTTTTCTCAGTAAGAATTGAAAGTAAACACACACACACGCGCGCATTTTTTTTACTTAAAATTAAAACAAACAATAATAATTGCTTAAACATAATTAAAAAAAAAAAACAACTATAAATTGTAAAACCTTTATATTTGAATTGCTCATAGGCTTGCAAAAACATGAAAACCCAAAGGCTTCAGGGACCGGGGGGGGGGTGTTTCATAAAGCTGTTCGTAAGTTACGAACGACTTTACGCACGACTGGGGATACCTTCTAATATGCTACATGTAAATGCATGAGAATCTGATTAGCACCCAAGAACATGTTCCAGTCGTGCGTAAAGTCGTTCGTAACTTAAGAACAGCTTTATGAAAAAACCCCGGCCCCCTGGACCCCGCCTATTTGGTTGTCAGCCCCCCCCCCCCCCCCCCCCTTCCCACTCCAAAAGAAAAAAGTTCCGCAACCGCTGGAAAATACACTTAATTATGCAGAAATAAAAACTAGCTTGAATACGTTGAAGCGCCATCGAGTATTTCAGTGGTGGTTATACTTTGTCCAAGTAAGCACTCCCTCTTGTGTTTGATGTAAGAGAAACACTTGCACGATTCATCCTCGAGACAAAGATGACTGCAATGAATGGCAGATGACACTTTGTGAGACGAATAAGCGTTGGTAAGTGCCCTATCACTGGCCACAAGTTTGAAGATTTTGGATCTCCTGTAGGCTGTAAAAAAAAAGTTAAATTATTTACATGGACCATCACATTTCCATAGGAAAATCGTAATTTTGTCTAGAGAGGATTACATTCATACAACTATACTCCAGTCTTGGTCACTTGAATGATAACGACAACATTGATTTATGAGCATAATTACTATTATATCCCTCATTGAAAATTTGTTGCTCTTGGATTGGTCGACAGCCCTTCATGTGATTAATCATAATCTTACTAGAAAAATTAAATTCCTCGGAGATCAAAATAGGTCATGACGTCAGAGTAAAATAGTTTTTGAACTATTTTGCCTCTGGGGCCGTTTCACGAAACTGTCATAACGTGTTAACTTCTTGGATATCCCATTGAAACGTGTGTTGTAGAGTTAACACGTTTCAATGAGGTGTCAATGAACTGAAACTTATTTCGGTTTCGTGAAACCGCCGTCCTGTTCCCCTAAACTCATGCAATCTCTCGGACACACCGAAGAGTCAGCTGTCTCCAACAAGCTGAAATAATTAACTGTTATAAGCTACTGAAATCCTTGCATCTGATTGCCTGAGAGAAAATTTGTCATAGAAATGTGGCAGTTGTTACTGATAACAAGTTTTATGAAACGGGGCCCTAGTGTAACAATGTACACAAGCTAAAGTGGGCACAAAGAAATGAAAGAATATTCTTGTGACGATTCAGCGGGGCAGCAGTCGTTATCTGTAGGAGGCTTATTGGTCATTTCTTATGATAGATAGATAGATAGATAGATAGATAGATAGATAAATAGATAAATAGATAGATAGATGTATTTTATTAATTCTTCATGTCTGGCAGTTTGACATGTTTGACAACTGAAATAAACATGAGTTACAATTAAAAACATAAAATAATGACATATAAAAAAATTAATACATGAAATTGCAACAAACAAAATAGAGTGAAACCTTGTCATAAAGAACACTGCTACGACAAATCCCCACCACACCAAGGCAACCCCGCCAGGCCCCCTCTCCTCCCCCCCCCCCCCCCCCTCCATAGCCCTCCATACACCAAGGGGCAACCCCAGACCCGGAGGAGTCGGCCATAACGAGGTTATGACTGACTTATTATGGAATGATAAGTCTGAGCAAATTTTGAAATATTGCCTCTTGTGCATCGGGCTTGATGAAGCTGAAAACCACTGTTCTAATTTGTTTCTCTTTAATTTAAATCAATAAGCAAAGAGAAATTAATTAAAGGCTCGTGACTTTTATGCAATACGAACTCTTATTTTTCGCCAGCGATTTTTCATCAGCCTAGTGTCAGGAAGTTGCGGCTTTTCTTGGACTGTGTGTATGAATGATTCTTATTGGCGCAAGCGAATCAAAGATTTTTGTGGAAAAGACATGCGGCAAAATATACATGTACGTGCCGACTTACTATCTTTTGTCAGTGTAGTCGTTACTGATGTTTGGGCCTGCGTTGTTGCCGTGGATTGTGTTGTTGTTTGGGACAGCGATGTTGAAGTAGTTTGTGTTGTTGTCTGGGACAGCGATGTTGAAGTAGTTCGTGTTGTTGTGGGAGCTTGTGTAGTCGTATGGGGTTGCGTTGATAGAGCTGTTGACGTTGTCGGCGTAGCTTGTGTTGTTGTTTGGGGTTGTGTTATTGGACTTGTCGAAGGCGATTCTAATGGGAAGAAAGATGTATGAATAACAATTTCATTTTCACACTTTTAAACAGCGTACGGGTCTTTGGACTATTAATTTTTCATCAATATGACAATTATTTAGTTCTTTTTCTTTAATTGATTGTTCCATTTCTGAATTTTTAAAATTTCTTTTGTCTTGACTTAATAGGTATAAAAATGAATATAATGTATTATTGTAACATAAAGCCATCAACTTGGGGAATTCATATTTGGCAAATTTAACACTGTCTCGATTTCACACAAGAAGTATGCATTTGCTTCACATCATACTTGAATGCTCAAGATCGATTAATTAGGTTGTCTTTAGTCCTTAGGTAAATTTAATTTATCCAAGTCATTGAAATTTATCCATTTAACATCATAACATAGTCATTCTACCTTTTCGCGAAACATATGCCCGGCTTCAACTGACGTAATAAGATTGTACCTGAATAATTTCGGGAACAACGTACTCCTGCATCTTCATAATGTTGACAGTTGTGGGATCCGAGAGTAGAATGTACGCACTGGAAGATGTTTGTTTCATTGCCGGAGCAGGCGACGTCATCCAAAGCGATAATCCCTGTTCCTGAACCGAATCCAGCGTTCGAGACTGCTTCAAGTGCTTGACCGAGTCCAAGAGATTGGCATACTACATTGGCATCGTTCAGGTCCCAGGAGTCATCGCAAACTGTTCCCCACTGTCCGTTAAAAAAGACTTCCACTCTCCCTTCATTATATGATGAGCCATCGGCTAGACGAATCCAGGATGCTGCAGACAAAGTAGATTGAATGAAACATGTAGCTGATTTATCAATACTCTTTACAATATTTCTACACCACTAACGTCTTCATAATCAAGTGATCACGAATATATACGCTTACATGCACCCGTTGGTGTCAATATGCTTATAGCACCTTTGATGTACGATAATTTAAGAGCGATGTAGATAAAACGCCTTGCTCAAGGTCATGGGTGCCGTGCCGGGGATCGAACCCCTGATTCTCGTGTCTCCAGTCAAGTCACTCGACCACGACACCTCCACACACTCACCTACATACCCCAACACGCGGCCACACACACACACCCTCACACACCCATGCATATACATACTATAAACGTATACTACATCTTCATCCACTATGTATGCTAAGTATTAACAGGAATTTATAAGAGGGGATTCAAAGTGTAATTTAGTTTTCTTGCATTGATTTTGATAAAAAGTATGTTACTTGAATTCCGCTGTGTGTTGCAGCAAAACACTCCGGCATCTTCATAATGGGCACAGTCGTGGATGAGTGGTCCATTGTTGGGACAGGAGAAGAGATTTGTTTCAGTTCCAACACACTGCACGTCGTCAAGGACAATCTCTCCAGAGCCTTCTCCATAGAAGGCAACAAGTGGGGAAGATCCATTGGAACTTAGACCAAGGATTCGACAAACGACTCCAGCATCGGTATCATCCCACAGATCATCGCAGACGGTTCCCCATTGTCCGTTGTACAAGACTTCCACTCGACCTTCGCAAGTTGATGAGCCATCAGCAACTAGTCGGATTGCTGCTGCAGATATTAAGGCAAAATGTTGCATGAAACGTTTTAGCTGACTATTACTTTCTCATCTGAATAAGAAACCCGCATAGCGTTAGCCACAAAAGTAGTTACATCTAATCGATTTCGACAAGTATAAAATCGTCAGTTCATTAAAATATGAAACTCCTGCCCCAATTTCATTTTCTAAACTGATATCATATCAAATGTCAAAGGCGTGCAATTATGGACTCACAAGTATTATCATCGGGCTTTTCAATGAAAATAAGAGGAACAAAAAGATGAGGGGGGGAAATGCTTGCTAGGCGATGCTGACGAGACAATGAAATTTGGGAGATTCAAAAGCATGCATCGTCGAGGACTATTAGATTTGTCGCTGTTGTTGATGTTGTTCCCTGTTCCATCTAAACAACTGATCAATTGTTCGTTATCCCTTTCGTTGAGTTAGTGACCAGCCCTTATCGAATTGGGAAGAATAACTTATCCTTCATATGATTCTCATAGATTTTGTCTATAGAAGAAGAATAGAAGATAGTGCAATTTACTTCAAATAAAAGAATGATAAAGCGAATTGATTCAAGTTTGAAACATTCACTTAATTTCACCTTTCAGGTATAAATCATAAAATTGTATAGATGACATGTTGCATCCCTTTTTCAATGCAATAAAAATACCCCTGAAAAGGAAATTTTAACACAAATGATTATTTTCATCATTAAATATACTTACACTTAATGTCGTATGTCTGACAACAGCACCGGATTAGTCATGATAGTTTATTCAAATGTACGCATAAATCTAACCAAAACAATTTTTGTCCCCACAGACAATTTCCAGATCCTGTTTTCATTATTACCAACATTGCGGCACCTGATGTGTTAGTACGTCATTCTTCATGTTCTTAGCGATAAACTATTTATTTCATTGTGTCTGTAAACCGACCTATTTCTTCGCTCTTTTATTGATTCTGGACTACTTTTTCGATTTATTGATTTCATGAACTCATACGCATTTTGTAATATAACTGCATATTATTTTTCTGTCTGTGATCTCAGTCAGTCAAAGATCCTTTCACATACTTTAAACATCTATGTATGATTGTTACATTACTTACCTTTAAAACATAAACACAAAACATAACCGTCTCCGCGTTCCATTGATTCGCTTGATATCATATAACATTATGACGATTCATAACACAGTAAGATGACTTCTCTCCATGGATTTATTATCATGCCCCATATCAAAAATGATCATCATCGTCATCATTATTATCATTATTACTTGTTATTCTTATATATGATTATGATTATCATTATTACTTTTAATATTGTTTTGTTGTTGTTGTTTCTACTGATAATTCTTTTTCCCCCTAACTCGGAATTGTCTGCTATGTATATATTTATCTGGTCACTGTACTTTTTTCATTGTTAAAACTGTATTTTTGTGATTTTTAAAATTAAATAAACTTTATAAACAGGTCACCAACTCGATGCTCATTAGGAATTCTATCGAAGGATTTATGAATAAGTAAATAAAAAGAATAAATAAATGAATAAATAAATTAATTAATTAATTAATTAATAAGGGTTACAGTCCGGTGAAATAAAGGCTCTGCACGAGTTGATTTTCTCATTCTCAAGTTAATTGTTTTTCTTTCTAGTTATTAGCTAGTTATTTTAAAGTGTGCTCGTTTTATTTTCGTTTTGGAGAGAAAGAGAGAGAGGGATGGGAACTTCATGAACTTGAGAGAAATAGGGGTGAAAGATGGGTTTTACCCTTTGGTCTTACCATTGTTTGAGTTTCCGTACGCAAAGTGAGTAACATGAGAGTTGAGTAGTGCGAGGATACAACAGAGAACAAATCCCATCTGCAAATAAAGCAGAACAATGGAATTTGAACAATTTATGTATTTACCTATTTTACATGGATACAAATATGTATTTTTACATATTTTTACGTGTTGTGTTCATTGATACAAAACTAAAGTTTGAGAATCTGCTAGCATAAAACTGTATTTTATTTTTCATCGCGTTTTGTTTTGATAAGCAAACACCGAGCCTCTGAAATTTATTATACGGTCCCTTCATTCACTTTCATGAATACTATCACTACTGTCCAAGTTATTTGTATCATAATCTAACCGACCATAATTATCAAAGAGTAAAGTATAATTGATGCAGCCATAGCGAACGACTCCAATTAAATCCTCGTAAACATATAAAAGCTTTTGAATTCGTAACGGCTACCGAACGCCTTCGCTGAGAGTGGATGATTGCATTAAATTTGTAGGTCCTTCTAGAGCTAAGACGAGAAAACAAATATTTCAAGGAACATGATATCATGGAAGTCAGTTTTTGTTTACATTATCGTAATACTTGGTGACGTATGGGACACAAAATGACCAGTTATGTAATGGACTTGTTCATTATAAGTATCCTCCTTCTCCTTCTCCTTCTCCCCCAGGACTGCCTCCTCCTCCTCCTCCTCCTCCTCCTCCTCATCATCATCATCATCAACTTCATCAACATCATCATCGCCACCATTTGTTGATGTTGTTGAGTCTATTAAACAAATATTTACTATGATTTCACCGATGTGACAATTCTTTTTATTTGCATTTAAGTGCCTTCAATCAATAGCCGAAGCTAAACACTGAAAATAATATCTTTAAAATGTTTAAACTATGCGCCTAATAAAAGTCTTGTAGGCCTACAATATGTTTGTATTTCTAGTAGTTTCCGCAAATTCCACTAAAAACAAGAATTTATCCCATCAGCATTTAAATGCTTAGGAGAAAATGAAAATTTAGCAAATCAAACTTACCTCACCGAATATATTGTTTTCCACGATTACAACCATGTAGACATCGTAACCGGGATAGCTATCCGAGTTTACTGTCGAATTACATTGAATGCCGATTTACAACATTGCGTTTTGATGTGCTTCACCTGAAAAACCGGATTACGTACTCGTGTTACATCCCAACATCATAATCTGCACACTCAAATATTTGTTACTGCTTTCCCGGCTTCTAATGCGTGCCTTTGTCTCACCTGTTCAAATTAAGCATAGTCAATTGATGGTTTTTAATCAACTTTCTTTCCTACTCTCACGTGACCAAGTATCAGTTATCAATTGCCAATAAAGTTCACTTCAGGGGATACACGTATATAGACCAAGTCAACAATATCTGTCTGATTTATCTGCTCACCGGCGTCACTTGTATTTTCAGTTGTGAAGTGAACACCACATCAAGAGATGCTACATTAGGTTTACTGCTAATCAACATCACGTGTCCGTATCCACGGGGACCAACCCCCCCCCCCCCCCCCCCTATTAGTAAAAATATATCAAAGGTGATATATATCAATGGTGTCCTTTCCGCAAAAAAAAAAAAAAAAAAGGAGTCAGCTTTATAATAAGAGTCCCATTCAGCTCACGATATTGGTGAAAAATTCGGTTGCAGTCACTGATTTCTCCACTAACTGGATGGGCGGCCCGCACGCTGATTGGCTATTCAGAAATGAGGTCACTGATGCGGAGCGGCCGCCATCTTAGGACCATCAAAAAGCCGTCGGCTGTGTATTAGCGAGTGCAGATCTTTTATTCAAAGTACCCATTAATACTCAAAATTTCTGATTTTTTAACCTGATTTTATTTTAGAAACTCTAACTTGGCTCTTGATGACATTTATGGCCTATTTCTTCACAAACCGTGATGCGAGCGATAGTAGAAAAGAATGTCAGTGCTTTTAGAGATGGCATAGTCCCATATGTAATCTTTTGCGTTAGTTTCGGCCATCTGACTTGCTCTTTAAATTTCCCTTAAATGAATTAAATGAAATACCAACCCAACTATGACCATGTTTGGAATGTGTGATGCTATGAGAAAAACAGCAAACGTGATGCTCCTATGAAGTTCGAACAATGTCATTTATACCACTCATGTTTTGCATATTCAGTACTTCTTTCTGTTTTATATTCCACTTTATATAGGCCTATTTTATAATGATTTGATGAAATGATATATATGACTTTACAGTCATCCAGCAAATCATATTGCAATGACCGTTTCACAATCAACGATTTGACTTTATGTTATACATAAACATACGAATCGTTTCCCATAGAGGCTCGCATAACAATTATTTCCATGCCGTAAAGTAGGATTTTTTTTTTGGTACTAGACCTACTTTTTCAAGAATTTCTTTTATCTGGGACATGATGCTCCAGCAATACATTATTTTTTTTCATAATGATATTTTTAACAGAATTTATCGGCAGCTTAATTGAAATGAATTGAACATATCTATATTCATTAAGTTCAAATTCACGAATCTGCTTTGTACGAAATTTTAAATCTGCAGATTAAGTTGTTATGTAAAAAGAGATATGTGAACAAATGAAATGGTTATCAACAGTGGGTTCGCAAAGAAATAATAAACTGTTTTCTTCAAAGTTCTTGCAACAATTTGTTATTGCTCCATACGACCTACGTTCTCTGAATTTATATGATAACGATGTACACTAAAACCATTCTTGAAGAAGTTTCCATCATTTAGTTTTCATGCGTACTTACGGGGAAGTATACCCTTTGTAATCGCTTTATAAATCCACCATTTATGAGAGAAACGTTTTCTTTTTTTCACTGTGCTGTTCTTTAGTATAGTTACACTGGTTTAACTGAAATGTCTGAGAGTGGAAAGTACAATGATAATTATTTGTAGTGGGATTTATCCAGTAGTTTTGAGCGCTCATGTCGACTCCCTGACTCAGTATAATCAAACTTTATAAATGAACAAAGCAAGATTTGGGAAAAAAAGAACTTGAAGCATAATTAGTAGTAGTAGTAGTAGTAGTAGTAGAAGTAGTAGTAGTAGTAGTAGTAGTAGTAGTAGTAGTAGTAGTAGTAGTAGTAGTAGTAGTAGTAGTAGTAGTAGTAGTAATAGTAGTAGTAGTAGTAGTAGTAGTAGTAGTAGTAGTAGTATCATTATTATTATTGTTGCTATTATTATCATTATCATCATTGTCCTCATTATTATAATTATGATTATCTTTAAGCCTGTTACTATCATCATTACTATAATAGATTGATATTATCTTATTTTGTTTATAATTTCATTTTTATTTTATAATGATCATTATCATTATTCATATTGTTGTTGTTTTTTATAATTAATATTATTAATATTATTAGTAGTATCATCATCATCATCATCATCATCATCATCATCATCATCATCATCGTTTATCATGATCATGAACACCATCATCATCACCATCATCATCATCATCATCATCATCATCGTTACTATTACTACATTCGCACAATCCAGAATAACCTATTGGAAACCTGTTACATCATTAAGAAAATATGGGCAGTGAAATAAACATATGTGTGGAGAGGGATTATCAGGCCTGTGGAATTGACGAGTTTCTTTTTACGCGATGCTAAACACTGTTCTGTACACAAGGAATACATTTTCAAACCCATGCACCCCACGGCTTGGTTTGTAGCGTTGATGGTCTCAAGATGGCCGACGCCGCGATGCGCTAGCTTCAATCCGCGCGGCGTGGCCGGCCATCCAGTTCGTGTAGAGATCAGTGGTTACAGTTCGTTATTCCGAAGGTTCATTAGTCCGAAGGTTCGTTTATTCCGAAGGTTCGTTATTCCGAAGGCTCGTTAGTCCTAAGGTTCGTTATTCCGAAGGTTCGTTAGTCCGAAAATGAAATAAGGTTCGTTATTCCGAAGTTTCATTAGTCCGAAAAGGAAAAAAAAAAAAAGGTTCGTTATTCCGAACAATCGTTAATCCGAAAACAAAATAGGGTTCGTTATTCCGAAGGTTCGTTAGTCCGAAATTGAAATAAGGTTCGTTAGTTCGTTCGTTATTTTCGGACTAAAGAACCTTATTTCATTTTCGGACTATCGAACCTTAGGCATGTTAGGAATGACGAACCGTATTTTATTTTCGGACTAACGAATCTTCAGAATAACGAACCTTCGGAATAACGCCACAATTGTTCGGATTAACGAACCCTTTTTCATTTTCGGCTAACAAACATCTGGGTTTACGCAATTTGCGTGTTTCGGAATAACGAACATCACCTAAAAAGGTTATTAGTCCTATAAGTGACGTATGCTTATCTGAAAAATATGAAATATCTTTTAGAAGAAAAGCTAAACAATTGATTTTCATTGACTTTTACTTGCATCCTGCAGATTTCACGCAAGCTTTTCACACAAGCACGATGCAGTAACGGCTTGTTTTCTTGGCTTCCCCAGACAAGCAAAGCCATCTGTCGGGATTTTTTAAGAAGTAGAATAAAGGGAAAGGGTTTGTTTTAGCACACATAGATTTGTAAGTGACCTCTTGAAAAAGAACGATTTCTATTAATCATGTTAATGTTCTAGCAGTTGCTCGGTGTTGTTCACTTTTATTGCCATAATATTATCATTTATTATTGTTATTGTTCTAATGATATTTGTTACTATAGTTATAGTAGTAGTAGTATATTGCCTCGCTCATAAGCCCGGGCTTTTGCTTGTACTTGTTTATCAATCTCTTCTGTTCACCTAGGACTGCTCTTGCCACCCTATATTGTCAACTAGACAGCTGATTGTGCTGCGAGGTTTAATACATATAAGATATAAATTCAATTAGCCATTAGCATGATTAGTCGCAGTTGATATCACTGAATCAACCTCTTCATGCCTCATTAAAATGAGATTGAAAAGCGAGCGGGACTTCTTTTTGCACAAACTTTACAATTTCCTCATTGCGACTACAGCTGATGTTAGCATGTAAAAAGCTATTCTCGAAATGTTAATGAAATGAACACACAGTCCCTTTATACCTTTTCATAGCATTTTAAAAGGATTCTTTAATACAAGCATCCTGTATATGTTTAGCTGATAACTGTTAGCTTCTCAAGTTTAAGGGATTTTTTTCAGAAATGCATTATTATTATCATTATAGTAATAATAAGAGTAATAATGACAAGGGCGATAATGATTTGACAATAGTGATAATAATAGTACTCTCAGAAAAGTTGGTTAAAATCTGTAGATTGGTTAAAATATGAACCTACCAACTGTTGGTTGAAACAAATTTGTATGTAAAACATATGGGATATTCTTTTAACGAACAGTTGGTAGGTTCATATTTTAACCAACTATTTTTTTTTCTGAGAGTGATGATAATAGTAATAATGATCATAATGAGAATGGGAATATGGCAACAGTGCAGTGTAGATACCGGCATACTTTACATGTACACGTCTAAAGAATGAAAAACTCATTAAAAATGTTCATGAGCTTAAAGTTAGATAATAAAGTTCATCAACCATTATTCTTTGTTTCTCTTCTCATAATGAATCCACTGAATAATCGGGTGAGCATGTAATCAATAATGACGGCAATACGGTTAATGAATGAAGGTAAAAAAATTATGTGGCGTCAATAGTGTATGACGGCTGAAACTAGGGTACGAACGATCAGTGTCTCTCTAAAATAGAACCCCCCCCCCCCCCATCTCTCTCTCTCTCTCTCTCTCTTTCTTTCTCTCTCCCTCGTTGTTTGCATTTGTAAAAAAAAAAAAAAAAGACTAATGCAAACAACTTTTTGCGACTCTCTTGGAAAAAGAAATGAAAATGGTCTGTACTTATATCAAAGTTCCCCTTTGCTGTCCTCCCTTTTATTTATTTGTTTATTATTTATTTATTATTTTATTACTTTTGTTGCCAGGGCTGAAAGAAATCTTCCAGACGGGAACAGAACCCGGGTCCCTATAGCTTAGAAGCCAAGGCTTCATTAATTCTTTATCATTGTTAGTTGAGTTTTGAATGTTGGAGGTGGAAGATTTGTCGGTCTATCGGTCCCTGCGATTATGATTACTACAGCATTGCCAGGTACCAGGATTGGCAGGTATATGTGTGGGCAAAACACCTTGTGCAGAGTGACGTAAGCACCCTGTCCAATGATCGAGCCCGAGAGCGTGAGGCCTTGCCAATGTATTGCCAAATGAAATATTGATGATGATGATGATGATAATGATGATGATAATAATGATATTCTGGTTTTTTTATGGCGCCTAGTACGTTTCCTATGTCTCTCTTAAAGCGCTTTATAGAAATATTACCCCGGACGGATTCAGGCTTGCTCTCACACAATGTATGTACCTTTTTCACTTCCTGGGGAGCATTCCAGCCAGCCATGCTGATGATAATTATAGTGAAATAACAATAGCGACGATGATCATAATCATGATGATGATGATGGTGATGATGATGATAATAACAACTGTCATTTATTTGAATATTTCATAATACTGCGTTGAAATATATGCAGATACTGTACAAGCAAACGGTTATTAAAACATGTAACTAAGACCAAAGTGTCTATATAAATTTAGATACCCGCCCGTGCCATAAGTATTGCAGCATAGCTAAATTGCGTATGCCTTTGTGAGTTACAAGCCTTTTTGTATTTTGTGATTTTTCGTTTATAATCATTGAATTTTGTCGACTACTTTGTGTATATCTGAAAAGGGAGAACTTGTCCCTTTCTGTCCTGAGAGCAGTAGATATCCTGACCCAGTCATGAAACAATGGAGAAGACAAAATAATGACCTAAGGAGACAAATGCCTATATTGGGAGGTGGGAGTTATCAGTGAACGAAATCTTGATACTGCCCCTTCATATTTATCCCCAACCTTTTTTTATAAGGTTTGTATACACTTTTCTCAAGGAAATAATGCCCATGATGTATCCAGAAAAGAGCGGAGGAAAATAACCACACCCCGAGAAGATAGATTTCTATCATGTCTATGGGCCGTTGCCAAGCAGTTTTCAATTAGGATGTGCGCCACAATCATTTTCCAACAAAATAATTATAATAAATGCGTGAAGAATTCGCTAATGTCAGTGTGGTGTATTTACTTCCATAAGCGATTTTTCACAAACTTATTATATTTTGCTCCCTGGCATCCTCCCTGGCAACGCCTTGGCAACGGCCCATAGAAATCTATCTTCTCTGGGCGTGACTATTTTCCTCCCTTTTAATGGTTGACAACATTCAGTGGTTTTCAACAGAAATCACAAAATACAGAAAGGCTGACATTAACCAGAAAACTCACAAATGCATACGCAATTTAGCTATGTTGCAATACCTATGGCAGGGGGAGGGTACTCAATTTTGCATTCATACTCATCACCTGCTCATAGTTTTCGTTTCTCATTGATTTATCATTTTTGCTAATTAGTGCTTCTTTAACTATACGAGACAATTTTATTCTGCTGTGACATGGATTTGTAAATGGATACCAGGGGTACCGAGCTAATGCAGAAAAAATTGAAAAACTGTTTGGCAAACTTGTTGGTAACAAATAGAGGAGTGAGAACAAATTGAGCTGTCCTCATTCACAATGATATTATGAAGCAGAGATGGCATAATGCAATTTCGAATGCATGGAAATCTATTTTCATAAAACAGGTCAACGTCAATTTTCAGATGATCGCTTGGTATGTCGCACAAGGTGAATTTGATAATGATCTATTTGCATTCAGAACGAGGGTGGTTAGTTTTCAATTAGGTATACCTGTCAGTTGCATAAAGCAGTGAAATATGATTTGGTTTGGGGTTCGTCGGAGAAAAACCGATTGATAAAACCCTAAAATTTAATAATAATGCTATTGCTACAAGCAGACTTGTTTTGGGATTAATTCTATTCGAGCTGTCAATTATTCTGCCTAACACTTTATCGTGCAACCGCATTCCCCTAAATAATTAGAATGAACAGAAATCAAGCAAGAGCTACAATTGAAAAAAAAAATAATATGGGATAGATAGTGAAAGAGGAGGAGAGAGAGGTGAGAAAGAAAGAGAGAAAGGGATAAATAGAGAAGGAAAGAGAGAGGGAGGGGCATGTATGTGCGGGTGTGTGTGGGTGTGGGTGTGCGTGTATGTATATTGATATAAATGTATTGGTGTATTTTTAATGAAATATCTGATTTTTTTTAAATATGGAAAAACAAAAGAAAAGTATTGAGCTTTGCTTTGATATCTATTTTGGTAAATTCATTTTTCAAACTAGTTTTAACATCCACCTATCGATTTAAAAAACTGAACTTTAATACTATGCGTATTGTAATGAAATCAAGTAGGTATACACTTCATCATGAAATATGTCCCATCGTAAGCCCGCAAAAAATCAAATGAAAAATATTGCAACATATTGGTAAAAAGTCAAAACACTGATGTTTTTTTTTTCAGTTCAAAATCCTGCGATTTCTTGTTTAATTCATTTATTCATATACATATTTATTTGTTTGTTTATTGATGAATTATCAATGATGATTTGCCAATATCATACATGCGCTCACAGGCCTCAAATTTTAACATGATAAGTGAAAATGCATGCATGAAAATGTCACTGCACTCTCATATTTTACCTAAAGATAGTAAGTCATTTTCATTTCTGCTATTTTGAAGAAAAAAAGTTAAGATTTCTCGATTCATCACTTTTTCATTTTATGTTTATGTTTTGAAGAATTCAGCTCAATCAAATAAAATGTTAACCCTCCATACAGATTCCTAACAACCGTTATACTCAGAGAATAACAACGTTTCTGTCAACTTGTACTTTGTCTAATTGAAATGATAAGCTAATCATAGAATTATATCCAAACTTCAAAAAATAGAGGCTGAAAGAACCGCTTTTGAACCCCAGTGCCCGAGTTAGAGAAGATGAGATAGCTTAAGTGTCAGTTGGGTATTTCAGGGATTATTATGACTTGGGGAAATAAAAGGAACATTGAAAAGCACATTGAAGTATTCTCGAAATGCATTATAAAAATGCTACATATAATTATTTATGTTATAATCTGATAATAAAGTTTCAAAGTACAGCTATATCCCTGTTCTCCTATCTCATCCCTATGCAAATATTCTTGAGATATCATCTGATCTTACAGTTTTGTGTTTCCTAGAGTTTTCTCTCTCACTTCTTCTCTTCTTTGTTATGTTTGTCTTTGATTACAGCATGCTGTCCATCTGTCATTTCACAGTCCCTTTAAAGGCAAAGTCCACCCCATAAGTTTCACTAATTCAATAAAAGGGGTTAAATTTGAACAGCATTTTAAAAAAGGAATGAGCAAAATCGGTCAAAGAATAAGAAAATTACACTCATTTACATTTTCTAGTAAATTACTCTCGGCTCTGCAAATTGGCAACACTGATGACATCATATGCGAGCAGCTCTCCATTCACTTTGTACATGAAATTTCACATTTTCTCAATTTTCTTGGAGGTTACACATTTCTAACCCCCATAGTCAAAGTATGTTCAGAAGAATTGCTTTTTACATAACATACTTTGACTATGGGGTGAGAAAATGTGCAACTTCCAAGAAAATTGAGAAAATGTGAAATTTCATGTACAAAGTGAATGGAGAGCTGCTCACATATGATGTCATCAGTGTTGCCAATTTGCAGAGCCGAGAGTAATTTACTAGAAAATGTAAATGAGTGTAATTTTCTTATTCTTTGACCGATTTTGCTCATTTCATTTTTAAAATGCTGTTCAAATTAATCGCCTTGTATTGAAACAGTGAAACTTCTGGGGTGGACTTTCCCTTTAAGGACTGCTTTGGTGAAAAAAAATCAAACATGAGAAGTCAAACTAGCTGGAATACGTTGAGGCGCCATGATGTATCTGAGTGATGATTAATCTTTGCCCCAGTAAGCACTCCTTTCTGCGTTTGATGAACGTGAAACACTTGCATAATTCATCAGCGAGACAAAGTCGACTACACCTTATCACCGACCCCACGGTATGAGATGAATAAGCGTCAACGATTACCAGATCATTATCCACAAGTCTGAACATCGTCGATCGCCTGAATGCTGTCAAAAGGAAATAGAGCATTAAACGTTTTCTAATGTCTGCAATATTAATTGGCTTGTAGAGTCTAGACAGTTATAACGTATACCATTTTCACATAATGGGTATTTCTGATCGCGTTAGTACTTAGACTTGCAAAGCTAAAGAGGTCAGTTACCTCATAAGATATTAATTATCAAAAGCGATGCTTGGATAATAAATTTCTTTCGCTTCGTGCAGGGTTTAATGAGCATTGTGACGTGTCAAAGTTTGACGTCTTTTATTTGCCGCCGTGGTCTTACGTCAGCAAAACGAGCATGATTCAACAAAGACCTACTAGAAATGGAATGTTAACGTGAGCCTTCTTTTGATCCAATGACGGTCACCGCCTTCTGATCTTGTGCATCGTACTGAGAACATTCAGGTGTTTGGACAATAATATGGTGGCCCTGAAGTACGCTCGACAACAGGTCATGTGCGACGTGAATTTCGCATCCCAGGTCCTGAACTTTGCATCCCAAGTCGTGAAATTCACGTCCCGCGATGCGAAATTCATGACCCGTGGCGCAAACTTTGCATCCCAAGTCGCGAAATTCACGACCCGCGATGCGAAATTCAGGACTCGTGGCGCGAACTTTGCATCCCAGTCTTGAATTTCGCACCGCGGGTCGTGAATTTCACGAATTGGGATGCAAAGTTTGCGCCACGGGTCATGACCTCGGATGCGAAGTTCACAACCTAGGATGCGAAATTCACGTCGCACATGACCTGTTGTCAAGCGTACTTCAGGGCCACCATACAATAACGATTGCGTAAGCATGTTGGATCACTGACAAAGGAGCAGTTCCCCTCAGTTTGATTTTGTTTGGCTGGTGTGCTCTTTCAGAATAAGACTTTGATTGAAAATACTACTGATGGGGAGCAGCAAACCTGAGAACTAGACAATCTTTTGCTATATGAAATTGGTTATTACTGATTCGCTCACTTTCGCACACGCATATGACCTTATTTAACACTGAGAAGGCCATGATCTTTATAGGCCCCGTGCACTGTCATTCTGGAATATGATGAGGAAAATGGGGAAAACATGATTATGAATTACAAACCATCGATCAAATTATTACCTCTATCTTGTAACATTCATACGGTTTTTTTTTTCAAAATAAAACACATGCTAAATTTATTCCTATGATGTTATTTTGCTGTTCTTTTTTATTTGTTTATCTTATGTAATTGTCGCCAAATTTGTTTGTTTGTAATCATTGAAATCAATAAAACATATAATTAAAAAAAATTGTAAACCAGAACTGCACAATGATTTTCCATGATTTAAGCGATTTGGTATCTTCAGCACGTGTAGTTTATACACAACAGCATAATGTCAAATCACTGTTTTCAGGATCTTAATCTCTCCTATCTAATTGGCGGTGACCATCATGAGATGCGAAGTGGAGAAATATGTACAGAATTTTAATGAGATCGCTTTGACAATAACATGTGCATGAATTCGTTAACGAAACAATGAATGCCCATAATCTAGTATAGGTCTATATGGATTCAACAACGTCACTTTATTAAACCCATGCTTCTAAATTCTGTCTTTCCCCAACAGAGGGCGTTGCATAATGTGAATCAGAGTGGATAGATACACTCTGGTATGAATCTGAAAAAAACAGTTTACACATATCATTTTCGATTCTTAAAAAACAACAACAACAAAGAAATGTCACATAAATAGTGCTATGAATTAGATTATGGATGGAAAATATATATCAAGAGAGTGTGTCAATATTTTCATCCGTGTTAACGGATTACATACTACATTAATTCTAGTAAAAATTTATGCAAAATTGTTTACATGCAAGCAAACTTTAATAAAAGATGAATTACTTCCAGGTGTCAATAGTGGTCAGCATTTCCTTTATATATATATATATATATATATATATATATATATATATATATATATATATATATATATATATTAATCACTTGAAAAATCATACGGGGCGGTTGATTGTGTCAAGTAATAATTAAAAAAAAAAAGAGGAGAAGAAGAATGAAGAGTATGTGGGAAGAGAGGGTAGAGTCATACAACTATGAAGCGCTATCCTATTTGTTCATTTAAGGCGTAAATTAAATCACCGGTTTGCCAAGATTAAAAACCGGAAAAATACCACCCCCCCCCCATAAAAATACCCTGACGGCGCCCCTGATTGCGCTCAAGAACCTAGGTCTATGCAATTATTATACGTGCCAATATTTGGCCGTGTGATCATCAGAGCCGTTGCTAAGGTTTGTTGCCAAGGAGTTTTCGGATTTATCGAATCTGAAATCTGAATGCTGGAACGAAAGGAGATGAGAGGCATCAAGCTACAGCGCTAATCGACTCTCTTTATTATACATATTCATTGCTTTTATGTAATTGAATTTTTGCAAGGGCTTTGGGTCATGCGTAGAGTTCGGTCTTTTCCCGAAAGTGTATCATGTCCCGGACTGAGGCTATGGAATTTTGACTTCGTGCGCCGACAATAGAAATAAAATGTTAATGCTGACGTACATTTTGGCGGCATGGTGGTCGATGTATGAGGTTGAGTTGTCGTTTGCATCTCCGTTGTTGCTATGGTGGACAAGAGAAGAAGCAAAAAAAAAAAAAAAAAAAAAAAAGTATAAATATAGTAGTAGAATCTTAAGAAAATATACGGTAAACAAAGGAAAACCAGTAAGCTTCGATTGTAGTCATGGTTTTATATACTATGTCATTAATTCCATTCTCCACAATAGAATGCCTAAGAGGGAAATGGGTTAGAATTGATTAAGCCATTGCGGGGTAGGGGAAAATCTAATATCCGCTGCCTTACACAGGTAGAGGTAATCATATTAAGTGTCACATAATGGGAGAATCATTCAGGTTGAAAGCTTTTCAAATTTCAGACAAGGGAATCAGCGTTAATAACATTGTCCTACAGTAATGATTGTCCATGGCGAACTGTTGCATATTAATGAGTCAGAAAGAAGAGGATCTTGGGTATTTGACTCCAGGGGAGCGTTTCATCAACATTTGTTGTCTGACAAGTTGTCAGATCTGACATCTTTCCTTGATTTTGATTGGCTAAGAAGCATCGTTACTATGGCAACTGTCGGATAAAACAGATTTTGTCGGATAAAACATCCGACAAGTCCTTTCATGAAACGCTCCCCAGTTCATCGTGACCTGGCCGTGAACCAGAACAGCCTGATGGTTAAGTCGCTGCCCGGCAAGCAGTAGATGGCAGGTTCGAATCCCGCTGGTTCCAATTTTTTCTGACTTGTCATTTTCATTACAGATCGAACATACGATCTTTAACACTGGGAGTAATGCCGAAAATTTGTTTACAAATTAGTAATGATTGTTGGAGGGGCGGCGCCAGGGTATTTTGATAGGGGCAGGTATTTTTCTGTTTTTTTAGCCTTGGCCAACAGGTGAGCTTGTGTGTTATCAATTAACATATAGAGCCATTATATCGTTGCATGACCCCGCCCTTTCTTCCCACATACTCTCATCCTTCTTCTTCTTTTTTCTTCTTCTTCTTCTTCTTCTTCTTCTTCTTCTTCTTCTTCTTCTTCTTCTTCTTCTTCTTCTTCTTCTTCTTCTTCTTCTTCTTCTCTTCTTCTTTTTCTTATTCTCCACCTCCTCCTCCTCCTCTTTTTTCCCATTTTTTTTTGTTTGGATCGCTTGAAAAAACATAGGGGGCTGCCGCCCCTGGTTGGAAGATCTGCCTTTGATTATTGTCTCTCTTTGGTTGAGTTTAACTTGGGTATTTACACAGACAAACCTTCATTACAACAATATCAGAGCAGAATAGCATAGCACATTGGTGTTTTTATTGTTTGTTTTTCATTTGTTTTTTGTTTGTTTGTTTGCTTGTTTGGAGGGTTTTTTTGAGAGGGGATTGATAAAACCGCTGAGGTAAGACAGAAATGATGGCGAAAATGAATCGATGAAAAGAGACTTTGTCGGTGTCCCTATAGAAAAAAAAATATCTTTAAACTATCCCTACAGTGCCTCCTATACATATTTCATATACTCTGCTAAAGATTGAAATCAAGAGTGAACGACTCTGGTATTTCTCTGAAACACCTTACTGAGTCAAAATTATGTTGGGCAGAATGAATTTTGCGTCATGGTTTGACAAATCATGAGAGCGAGTATAGTATTTGTTTTTGGTCGTTTTTTTCTTTTTTTATTTAAACTTACTCAAGAGATCCTTTCCTAACTTCACAGAAAGAAAAATGATTATCAAGCTTTTATTTCGAACCCTAAGAATGTCTCTCGATGTAATCTGTCTCTACCATTTCTTTTCTCTCCTTCCTTCTTTCTATTTTTTTTTCTCTCTCACTCTCTTCCCCTTCCTCTTCTCTTTCTCTTCTTATAAAGTCTCGCATCTCTGCCTAATGTATTAAGAACTTCGTAAAAACAAATTTGTGGGTTTTTTTGTTCTTTCAAATACACCATCAGGACAATGTAGGGGCTATTGGAATGGCCGGCAATTAGTTAGATTGATCAGTTGATGGTAGGGTACCTGTGTATATTTGATTAGTGTCCATGAAAATTTTGGGTTGGTAACTGACTTAAAAACGTATCTTGTATATTATTTATAGATTTGATATCTTCAAATCAAGAAAGAGGGGGGATTACACAGGGCAGGTCGAGCCTCACTCTCATGCACCACAAACATTGTAGGCAGGTAGGGGTCGAGAGCGGTCTTAAAAGCTTACTTGTGATAAGTTCTTGTTCATAGAGCTCCATCCTTAGGCTGATATGGTTATTCCAAGCAGTGGGTAGCAGGCGAACGTAGCGACACACTATGGGCATGGGAAAAGTGTTGTATACCACAGTATTCTGGTCAGTATTGCCAGTGAAGATCTTCAAGAAAAGAAAACATGTACACATACAGTTCATCTGTAAGATATGCCCAATGAATTTTGAAAAATCGAAGTTTTATGGCCAGAAGTATTACACACATGAATTCCCATAGTTTCGATAAAGTGCCCTTTGAAAACTCAAACTGATTACATAATATTCTTACAAACAGGTTTGAACGTCGAGGGGTATTTAATCGACATTGACCATAAAGTAGAAGGAACGGGAGGTTGCTGAGAGTGGCAACCAGTATTCGGGCAACCTTTCCACGCTATTGGAGAGACTCGGTCTGTTTGCTATTTTCATGCATTTTCTTCAAAAGTGAGTTGGAGACATTTACACTCGCTCGGTTTGCTCGAAAAAAATAAGAGTTTTTGATAGCAGATTGTTCGCTCGAAAAAGGTAAGGGTTTTTTAAATAGCAGATATTAAGGTAAGCTACCAGGCTATAGAGACGTCAGCTCACAGTCGAAATTGTGACCTACTTCTGTTCAATTTTTTAAAATTCTATGATAAAATCGAGGAGAACATTATCGGAAATCTAACAATGCAGATCGGAGGCAATAATACAAACAGACAAGCAGACAGATTACCAGTTACCTTATCAGATACTGGGACGGTGGCGTCTTGTTGAGGACCGGAGGTGTCTTGTATTGTATGGAAAGAAGCGCCGTCTTCGCTGCATGCGATTTTGAATTCTGTCACCCACTGGTTCAAATCCTGACGACCTTGCGTTGCCACTGCAGTGATGCGATGTGTGTTTAACAGATCAACCTTGATGAGAATGACAATGAAAAAATTGTTACATTTGAAATTCAAGGGGAAAAAAATAATCGGATTTCAATTCAGCCGACTGAGAGATCAGGGTAGGGGTTATCGATTACATTTTGTTACCTGAATCCATTGGTTAATATTGTTGTTTTTGGATGACCAGGCTCCACGTAAGAGTCCTACTCGAGGTAAGTTCAGTCTTGCTCTTTTTGGTCCATGGTTAGCATCCCACTCACTTGAAGCTGTCAGACTTGAATCTGGAATGGCACCACTCTCAAAACCCAGAGGAATCCAACTTTCTGTTTAAAAAAAAATCACATGAAATCAATGTCTTCAAAATTTATTACTGCAGCGGATATTTACCATGGGAAGAAATATTTTGATATATGAAGAGACTTACAATGTTTTTATTTTTATTCTCGCAAAAGTTTCATCATACTTTTATTTTGGTGTGAAGATACATGCCCAACCTTCATGCTTATAGTCTTCGTCAGCCAGCTAATGTGCAAAGGAATATATGCAAAAATATCTCGATTTTACTATATTTATGCTCCATCTCCCCCCCCCCCCCCCCCCCAGTCTTCTTTCCTCATTCTAACAACCCTCTGTTTTAATCATATTTTCCGCCGTTATTGATCATAATTACCAATTATCCGATGGCTTTTTTGAGACGAGGAACACTAATTATGGGAAGGATAAAGCAGTCAAATATTCATAACGACTGATTAATTTTTTTTTTATTGAGTTATTTCAGTATAAGGCAATACCCCTTCACATTTTGCGTGTAGTTTTTGTTCTGCTTTGGCAATACATTTACACTAGTGTAAAGTCAGTCATTATAGTCATGATAGTGAAAGACTTTTGCAGAAAATATCAGACAATGAAAGTCTCTCCTATATCTCTAATAGTTACCAGTGAAATAATTTACTATCATTCGTCAATTCAAGCCCTGCTTATGATGACCCCTTATTCTATGTATGATGACCATATGTGTTGAAAGATTATGAATTTGTGATGATGTATATGGAAATAAAGGAAAATCAAATCAAATCAAATTTGTGTTCGTGTTAGTATAAGTAAATCACCACATTTAAAATGCTAAGGAAATTTATTTTCCCAGTAGAACATTTGTAGAATGGGATATCGAAGCGGACGACTTTAACAATTGTAGACAAATTCACTTTACCATTTTAAATTTGCTTTATTATTTCTTTGTATTTATAATTATATTCTAATGTTTATGTTGAAGTTTATGATTATTTTATCACGCATGATTCCTTTTTTATTTGTAAAATTTGTACAATTCAGCTAACTGCCAGCCATACAAGTTTCAATAGATATACCATTCAATAAATGAAATAATGATAAATAAAATGATAACACAGATATCACTTAGATGTGTAATAATGAACACAAGTGGATGGAAAGAAAAGAATATAGTCCACCGAAAATGGTGCATGTTAGACACTGACGTAGTATAAAGAATGGGTATTCTTACCACTGAATGAATTTTCTTGGGCCAGAAGAGAAAAGAGTTGACTGAATACTACTAGGGTACAAAGAGGAGCATATTCCATCTGCAAATGAAGTAATAAGTAAATATACAAAACTTAGAGATGAGGCATCTCATTGAAAGATGAATCAAGTGATGACGAGTTTGATTTTAAATTTATTGTTGTATATTGTTGGTCATATAAGTCTTTGGTGTTAAGAAGTTCATCTTTTTCATCTAAATTTAGAAAAATTCAGAAACTATACCTATAAAATTGAAAAAAAAAATCACAAATACCAAAATACAGTGGACACATAAAACATGATAGCCATGATAGCAGGTCACATGACTGCTGTCATAGGTGTCTGCATGTAATGAATTTATATACCTTTGTTCTTTCCTTTCAGCGCTATTAAAACACAACCTAAATGATCAAATATACGAAATGAACGAAAATTTCTAATGATTGGCAGATGGAACTTACCCCGCCGACCAGAATATCGTATTCCTATAAATCCAAATTTCGAATTTGGTATTTCAGTATTCTGCGCAATCCAGAGCCGGTTTCCAATGCTGAATCCAAATGCTTTCTTGTCGTCCTGGCAGAACGAGCTTCGAATTCAATCCTAAATTACACACGATAGAAGATCGATATGTATGTTTAAGGTTATCAGAATCAAATAGGGTGCGTACTCATGGTGTTGCAGGTTGATCCATATTGGCAAATTGAATCGATGGCTTTTTAATGAAGTTATAACACTATTGCTGCTAATGTGTAGAATCAATCATAGAAAGCCTCTTGTGAAGTGCATTCCATTAAAAAAATAGAATATATCAGTCCGCTGTCTGATTCAATTATCAGGGCAGCCACAGTGATTTGGTTTTTTAATCAGTTGTGGGAGGAATGAAAAGTTGTAATGGAGTATGATTATCAATTTCAAACTGAGTTCGTATAAAAAAGTCGATGAGTAGATTACATGTAATAACCGAAAATGTTAGTCTGTCGGATGTAAAATGATGTTATGATTAAAGGCATAGATTCAAAAGTATTCAAAAGAAAAGATTTTTCAGTAAATCTAAATAAGTATTTGAGATCGCACTTGGATTACTGTTGGCGAAAATATGGAAGGAAGCATTTTTTATGTCGAATAAATTTGAATGCAGCGTCAATCTTTCACAGAATTCCGTGGAAATCTCTCATAGCCCACCTAGAATATCCTGTCTCAAAAAGGAGCCCTGTAAGATTAAAGATGACGACTGAAAAATATAAAACTACATATTAAAATAACATACAGTGATGATAGAAAGATTTTGTACAGGAATGTTGAAAATCCAACTCAGATCTACTATTACACAAAACAAACAAAATGAAAATCGGGCAGGAAATCACGGAGTAAAAGCAAATTTAACATTTTGTACAGAGTTACCCTCGCAGACACGCACTGACACGCCCCCCCCCCCCCCCCCCCCCGTCTGTCATGTGTCTGCGTTGAAAGAAGTAGAGGATTCAGACTAAACTCTAATTGTCTTCAATAAAAGGCCAATCATTAGTTTAATTTTGTCGAATTCGATTGTCTTTCAATAATTAAGCATGATTCCAGTACTAAAATCAATCAAGCAAGCACAATGATCACAAAAGGTGAATGCACGACTGTTCCGCTGACATTTCAGATGTTTTTCTCCTAAATCTTGTTAGCATGACAACCAACGGTGAGAGCTATGTTTGGCGGGGTAATAATAATAATGATTGAAGGGCCCTTTGGAGAACAGTATATAGTGCTGAAGAGGCTACCCTGTGTGAACAAATTATCAGTATTATGTTTTTGCTCTGGTATTTTTTTTTTTTTTTTTTTTGGGGGGGGGGTGCATTTTTATATCATTATGGCTATTACTGTTATCATTATCATTATTATTATCGCATCATTATTACCATTATTACCATTAATATTATTATCGTAATGATATAAAAATAATAATTATTATAATAATTATTATTATATCATAATAATAAAATAATAATTATCATTATATTATAATAATAATAAAACAATAATTCTCATAGTTATTATTATCATCATCATCATCATCACAATCATCATCATCATATTCATCATAATTCATATTCATTACCAATGATTGTAAATTAATTGGATAAATCCAAGAGTATTCATTACGTTATCAATATTTCAGACATCCAAGGTATTAATGCAAGTGTGCTGCCTGGAAAGAAGATCATGTAGTTTCCACACATGTACATGACACTCCCCTTTCCAAGTTTTGTCGACATTGTATTCAATCAAGTGAGGCTTAGTGTTTTGAGTATCACTTCTATGCGAGGCAATATCAGCCAATGAATTATAAATGGAATTACGAAATTACGCATGAAACCGATACGTAATTCAGTCACGACCTTTTCTACATTAATTAAATTCAATTGCCTCCTGAGTTGTTAACAAGAAAAGAATGGGATACTTTGTATCGATTCATAACATTTTTCCCGTCCACCATTGAAACTAATTTTACACACAATTGAATTCTAGCCTCCTGAAAAATAGTCCTGGCATAAGACGAAATCGATCGTCCATCGAACTCATAAAATTTTTCATCGATTTCATGAATATGTCACAAATAAAAATATCTTCTTTTTCCCTTTTCTTCATACTGCACATACATCCCTGTAATATTTCCTCAAAAATAGCGTCTTGATTTCAAAAGTCTTTGAAATATATATCTATTAAATGAATAGCGTTTCCTTCAAAAAGTACAAATAAAATGAGTTTACATAAACGAGGTTCCGTAGTTTCTAGTCCTATACCAGTCATGCAAGTAGTGGGCGTCTATTCAATATCTTCTAGCTACAAAATGACACTTAAACTTTCCTATGGGTTATTTCAAAATAAATGGCAAATAAAAACTTCGCTTGCACCATTTGCATTTAAAACTAATTTGTTTTATTTCGATGAAGGGGTGAGATTGATTTCTATGCAACAATAATATGAAAGTTTATACTACTGATTATGATGCAACTAAAGAACATTTTGAGTGGAATAGAAGCCTCGAGTGAGGTAATGATAATAATAATAATGATAGTATTAATGGGTTCTTGTATAGCACTCATGTCTGTCAGAACTGACACTCCTGGCGCTCCACTGTTATTACCTCGGCTTTAGCATGGCGGATATTAAAACGCTCTTGCATTTCAAGGAAATTCTTAAAAGGGAAGTAGAACGTGTATGGATGTTGAGTCTTCGATCTCTCTTTCCGAGTCTAAGATGGAGTATAACTGACACAAGCCCTTTAGCTCGATACCCTTGGCTCATGCATCACAATACTCGTCATTCTTCTGCATACAAGTCAAATTTATAGAATGGCATAGGGTAAATAAAATGGTTGTCTGCTTGATGTATAAAAATATGTGACACATAGAGCACATTCAAGCTTTCATTAAAAACGAATTAACGCTCATGACTAGAACTAAATTGAGCAGCTACATAATGCACATTACATCGACTGAAAGTATTGATTGATTGCAACTGAAAAGCAATTTCCTACACATTATGCTTCAATATTTTACTGTAGGCCTTCGCTCAAGATTGTTTTTATTTTTTTTATCACTATATCACTTTATCACAATGAGATCCATTTCTCTCTCAAAAAGAGATACGCTAAAAACGGAATTAATTTGGAGAATGACACTGCCTACACGTGTCATGCATAATCTATTTCTTTCACATAATTTAATGCAAGGGTCAAACAAGTATCATGCAGTTACAGCTCCATGCAAGTACCATAATTGTATTAAGTTTTATGGAAGTTTGTAATAATTTGTATTTTGTCAAACTGATTACATTCGAATTTTGTTTGTTGAGAGAAAAAGAATAGCAGAGTATCAATACAAACAAACACAATTCTGAGAGGCGTACACGTCAAAATACATGTATTTTTGATGACCGTGAAATATCATACAATAAACAAAGGCCATAAGTTTAGAAATAAGTAATTTTATAAATTGGCTATTTTGGTGGGGGTTTTTTTCAAATTTAAATTTAAAATACATTTATTTCCTTCCCATAATCAAATTTAAAAAATTACATAGTCAAGAAAAAAAAACAAGGTAGAAGCTATACATGCTATAGGCGAGATTCTCTGTAAGCAAGTGGCTCGTCTTGGAGTTCAGGTAATAATGTATACATAAGAACTATCATAGCATGCGCCTACTTAAAAGTCGATTATGAAAATAAAGAAAAAAGTAAGAAGAGGGGAAAAGAAAAAGAATAGCAAAACAGGACAGAACAGACAAAGAACCAAAACAAATAAACAAAACAGACAAACAAAAAGGCAGTGTGTACTATCTTGCAATGAATGTGAATGGATTTCTGAAGAGGACGACATGATTCAATAGAGTCATGTAAGTATCGGTGCAGTGCATTATTTGTCAATCTTGTGGATTGTGGAATATTGCTATTACCCCATCTACGCCTACATGTATGAACCAACCTTTCCCCGATCGGCAGCCGAGACTCAGAAAAACAAGGCAGAAGGGGGGGGGGGGGTGGAATCCGAAAATCAATTCCATTCAGCTTCATAGACTGACTACAAGCGTGGGGAATAGTGGTGCCTTTTGATCTGGAAATGTAGACTTTCTTTTTTTCTAGTTTTGCAATACAATGAGTATAGCAAGCGAGCAGCACACCCCTGTAGTTACAATCTTATTTCCTCATCGAAATAGATAAGATCTAAATGATTATAACATATAGAGACAAATTGCCGCACTTAAAAATATTTTCCTGTTTAATTGCTGTCCTTTCTCTGTTTCTTTTGTCCCCGTCTTCACGTCTCTCCTTATTTAACATATAGAGACAAATTGCCGCACTTAAAAATATTGTACTGTTTAATTGCTGTCTTTTCTCTGTTTCTTTTGTCCCCGTCTTCACGTCTCTCCTTATTAAACATATAGAGACAAATTGCCGCACTTAAAAATATTGTCCTGTTTAATTGCTGTCTTTTCTCTGTTTCTTTTGTCCCCGTCTTCACGTCTCTCCTTATTTTTTCCCTCTGTTTCTCTTTATTTACTCTTTCTGTCATTTTTTTCTTTCAATCTCCCCCTCCATGCCATCTCCCTCTCTCACTCACACACACACTGACACATACACAACACACACGCCCACATATACACCATTCTTTTTTATATGATTTGAGTTGATTTGGTTTGATTTATTTAAACACGGTAAAAAGCCCTATTCAGCTACTTTGCTGATTTACGATGGGGCCGTGTATCAATAAACTGCAACGAATAAGTAACAGATGAAATACAAATACAATCATAGGAATTAAGATAAAGCTCAGAAAAAAGTATTCCAAAACACATAAAATGAAATAGTTCAGTACCATAAGGTGTAAAGACTAAAATATGTAAAGTCTGTTTGAAGCCAGAAGAGCGTTAACTCATATGCTTTAACACATAGTTAACACATTTTAAACATACATGATGTGAAATATGAAATATAAATATGAAATAGTAATGTAAAATGATACAGAATAATTTTTACATATTTAGACATTTAAAAAAAGCTATCACGTATTTAATGTCTCCATAAAATTAGGCAAAGTAAAACCATTACAAAAACGAAAACAAATATAAAAGCAGAGAAAAAGTTAGAAAAGAATCTCAAACAAGGTAAGTTTTCGGTGTCTCAAAATTATTTTTAGTTTTTTATTAGTTTACCTTTCCATTCCACGACCATAAGATGTAATTTCTCTTTCATTTCTTTATCTCTGTTTTCCTTTAGCCCTTTCTTTCCCCCGACATTTTCTTTTACATTTGTCCTCTTTTCTAATAAGACCTTTTTTCTATTTTATGATGTTTTGTGTACCTTCGATTTCCTCCTTCCCATTTCCAATTTCATATTTCTGCACGTCTCATTTTTTCTGTCATCATTCCCTAACACCAACCCTGGACGAACGATTACATTTTCCCTTCTTCTTCTTCTTCTTCTTCTTCTTCTTCTTCTTTCTTCTTCTTCTTCTTCTTCTTCTCCTCCTCCTCCTCCTTCTTCTTCTTCTTCTCCTTCTTCTCCCTTTCCTCTCCTTCTTCTTCTTCTTCTTCTTCTTCTTCTTCTTCTTCTTCTTCTTCTTCTTCTTCTTTTTCTTCATAGTCTGCCTCCTTCACTGCTGAAGATTCTTGCAGATGTACTTGTGTGTGCGCGCGTGCTAACAGAAGGATGTTACCCTAACCCTAAATCTAACCTAAAACGATATTGCAAACCAATCATAATCATGATAATGCCTATGCCTTGACGAAATATAGCGCAGCATAGTTGTTTCCGGAGTTGTCGAGTCACCGATGCGATTTGCCTTTCTCATTCACTTCTTGACCGCATTTCTCCACCACGTAGCCGATCACGTGACCTGTTAAGTCGTCTTGCTCGACAGCAAAGATAAGTAATAACGATGATACTGGTGATAGTCATGAGACACCCAAGTATCCGGAAGGTAAAGATGAAAGACCCTGTGATGTCGAAAATTAGCCCTGAATTGCGAAAGGAAAGAAAATGGTAACGCCTAAGAAACATGGAATAAGCAACAATGTTTTTACAAACTAAGGACTGGACGTGCATCCTGATATTAGATTTCAGGTTATAGTTCGTCAGGTTCGTGTAAATTCGAAAAAAAAGGAAGTTATTTCTAATGATGGACTCCAAAAATGGAAAACAGTTATTTTCTACTTAATCAAAAAATAAAATGTACCAGAGGACGTCGTATGTCTAGAAGTGATCATTTTATTTGAACAAAAATTATTCAAAATTATGCAAAGTTTATTTTGTTTCGAAATTAGAAATGCGATGCGTTTTTTTTTTCAGTCACACCACAATCTATTCATTCATCTATCTATTCTTTTTCCGTATTTATGTATTCATTTATTTGCCCGTCTATCTATCCATTAACTTCATCTCTCTATCTATTTATCATTCCGTTAACTTTATTTTTTTAACAAATATAAGAACATTGTTATCATACCAGTCATAAAACCAGATGGAACCACTCCTACGCCTGTACAGAAAGATTACATTGCAGGTAGTCCCGGAAAGTTTGTGTCCTGTTTAAAAGCGTTGTCTCCGAGGCTTCTAAACCTGATCTCTGACTCACGGTTTCACTTTCCCTTGAACCTCTCTTTTCAAGTCGTAATCGGGGTGATTTCAACACCAAGCTACAAGTAATCAAGTTCAAACTTAATGCTCCAAGGCAGGCAAGAGTTCCATATAGGCCATAGGTGATGTAGAGTTTCATTGTCAAGAATGGAATGAGCAAAGTTCCTACAACTCCTCCACTGTGAGTGGCGGTATTAGCAAATCCGAAGTACTCCAGATAATACCGTCGAAGAAGAACCACAATATATTGCATCAAAGCAGAGAAGCAGGAGCCTGCAAAGATAATATCAAAGATTATATTATTATCATCATCATTTTAATTCAACTGTTGTTTTATTTACCTAGTTATCAAAAGAAAGCAGAGAAAACGACCCTAAAAATTAGGAAATAGAGTAAGCTTTCGTTTGTGTTTAGGTGTAAAGAACTCCAAAATGTATGACATAAACATGTATTTGGTATATGTAAATGTGACAGAAAAGTTTTTCTTGGGCGGCAATCAGCTAGGGAGGGCAAAGTGGGCCGAAATTTCTTGCAGAAAAACAGTGATGCCGCGGCTAGGACTAAACTGCTACGATTACATGCAGTCCGGCGACAGATCCACTAGATCACGACACCTCTTCCTTAATCAAAAATTTTCAGGGAATTATCAAAGCTACGAATCAGCTTACCCGATAGAATCATACATAATTCCATACTCCACGACGCCCCAGTCCATGCCGTACAAAGAAGGGCGAAACTAGCCACATAGCTGCCTACTACCACCACCATTCGGCTGTTTAGTTTCCGGAGGAGCAGGTTAGCAATCGTAGCTGGCTGGTGAAAAATAAAGCAGTTAAAAAGATTTAAGGATTACTTATTTTTTATGCAAATCAAAAGTAATACAGATAATAAGATGGAAAGGTGCTTATATTTCTTCAGTCCCTCTTAAGAATAGTTATGTCAAAAAAAAAAAACCTCACTGTTACAATTAGTGTGCGAGCCCCACCCCACCCCACCTCATCCTACACCCACCTTGCACTTTAGTCCTTCAGAGGGGATTTAAAGCCGTCGGTCCCCTGGTTGCTTACTAACAAGCATACATATGCTCTCTTAGCAGTTAGGTAAGATAACCAACCACCAATTTTCCTCCACATCGCAAAATTAATTTTTCTCCACATCGCAAAATTAATTTTTTAAAGAAATATCGAAACGGATTAATAGTGAAATGGAAATGGAGCATGCATTGTCCATTCGGAAATTTGTTTTTCACTGGAAACAAATTTACAAATCATTTGACAAGGTAAAAGATTCGCTATAATTAATAAGCAATTACAGTGGACATTAAATTAAACTAAAGAGCCAACGAATCGCAAAATAATAAACAGCAAACAAAGAGGTTGTATATTTTGTAGCAAACATTCAGTAACTTCAGCCTATTACATCTGAGATAAGGGGACAGCAAGGGCAAGGGTCAAACGACAGAACGAGAGAGAGGGGATTCATAAGATTCTTCTAAGTATTCAAAAGATTCTTGCATCACTTACAAAGCAACCAGGTAAGTGCAAACTGCGATGTGACGATGAAGCCGATGGTTACGTAATTGGTTTGCAGTTGGATCACAAGAAAGGGTATGAGTACACCGTAAGATTTCATTAGTCCAACTATAGTAGAAACCGCACGGAGAACGCGGACACCAGAACGACAAATCGCCATGGGTCTGATCCCGCTTGCCTCTCTCTTTCCCCCCTCATTCCTTTCCCGTGTTTCCATCGTAAATATAACTATAGTGGCCCTGAAGTACGCTCGACAACAGGTCATGTGCGCCGTGAATTTCGCGGCCAACTTTGCGCCCAGTCGCGAATTTCGCATCCCAGGTCATGAATTTCGCATCCCAGGTCATGAACTTTGCGTCACGGGTCATGAATTTCGCATCCCAGGTCATGAATTTCGCATCCCAGGTCGTGAAATTCGTGACCCGGGATGCGAAATTCGCGACTGGGACGCAAAGTTTGCGTCACGGGTCATGAATTTCGCATCCCAGATCGTGAATTTCGCATCCCGTGTCGTGAAATTCATGACCTGTGACGCGAAATTCACGACCCTGGATGCGAAATTCACGACCCACATGACCTGTTGTCGGGCGTACTTCAGGGCCACCATATATAACTTATGGTCTGCTACCCTCTATCATTCAACACCGTTCAACTTCAAGCATGCAGCCTGCAAATGGATATCGTGATGAAATTACAGTCAATAAATTGTTCTTAATTGTATCCCATTACGATAATTTACCCTATGCGTTCCTAAATAGCTTTGGAAATTATTAACCCGCGTTGGCAATCGTGATCAGCTTACAGTGCATTTCAAAGAATAAAAACGCATCCTTTAATTACCTCACCTAGGTCTGGTATAGCAAATGTAGATTAATTTCTTACCGGGACTCAAATCCCAAATCATGGGGTTTTCATTGTCTGGGTCGTTAACCCAAAAGAACTCTATACCACAGCTGAATGTGCCACTTGATCAAAGTCATATTTCCTAAAAGATTTCATATTCAAAACCTGCTTTTACATATAATAATCAACAACAATATTCTTAGTACAGTAATATAAACATTTTAAGAAATAGTGTGTACGCCATATTTAGCAGGTATATTTGTGTAAGGAAGAGTACATCATTTGGAAGATCGGACAAGTCAAAATGGCTTATAAGCCGTAGGAACAATAAAGGAGACAATTTCCCTTTGAAATGATCTCTTCGAGGGCAATTTTTTACACCTCCACTAGCTCCCATCATGAAACAGCAGCACATTCACTGAGACCTGGTACCATTTTAAAGTTGTATGATACTTTCCCACTAACATTTCTGTACGATTATCAACCCTTGAAGGAAGCACACTTTATGCCCCCTACCATAACAAGTGAATATCGACAAACAAGAGCTTTAGTTACCTTGATAGCCTTTCTAGTGGATGTTAGGCCTAGGCCTACTCCTTTCCATTTACCCGACGATATGAACATATTCCGCATGCGAAGTATCTGGAGTTTACTACAACATAGCCTCAACAGAGAATCAACGAAATTCAGCATGTGACGCAGTATCTTTTTAGCGGAAGATTAACTCAACGCTAACAAAGAAGAGACATTACATATTTCTTTTTACTTATGCAGTGGCATTTGAAAAGTGTCCAAGTAAAGTGACCTCGATGAAGGACGCAGGAAGAAATTGCTGGAGAAATCACTTGATTTGAGGAATTCTGAAGGAGTGGTATAAGATCAAACTGTGTTTGCTTCCGGCAATAGGGGTGCACTGACATATTGTTACAGTTCCTTCAGAATGATCTTCACCCATACATTACTAATTTTTCTTATTTAAATTGCTCTTAATAGCACTTCACCGTTCTCTCTTATTAATTTCCTATCTTCTGCACGTTTTTCAGTCGCATGGTCCAAAGAGAAGAATTCTTAATCAAAATCACTGAGAAATTTGCTGCAGATAAGGCTTTGCATGCTGTGTATGTATTTAAGCCTCAAACAATTTATCTGTCGATGCCTATTTGACTGCAGCAAAACTTGCATAACATTGCATGTTTTTCTTTACGTCAAAATAAAATGTGAAAATGAAATGACAACTTTAAACAAATTGAACCTGGGTACCTTGTACCTTCTACCTTGTACCTTCTACCTTCTACCCTGTGTTGAACACTTTTGAATGGTTTGCTGGGAAGTATAACTTGGGGGCCGCAGTGACGAGAGTGTTTTGTGAAGATTTGATTTCATCCAGGACTATACTATATGCTTTAATTGTTAAATTGCAGATTTGAAGGGCGTTCTTCTCACTTTGCAGGTTGCACTTCCTTAGTTGCTCGGTAAGTGATTCTAAAATTCACCAATATCCCCCACCCCGAGAAGATATAATATATGTAGCAATTATTATAGAATAAGTAGATCGATGAAGCATTTTGATACAAATTATTATTACTTATACATATTGATGTTAAAGGAGAGTTTTGGGATGGGCGAGCATCAGCTGTGTGTTTTGTTTGTGCTTTTTTTTATGAGTACGATGTGAGGTTAGTGCGAACAGGATGGAGGTTTACAGTGTAGATTGTTGAAAGTTTGGAATATGAGGTCATGTTGTGATCAATATTTTTGTTAAATCTATAAGTCTTTAACATGTTTAAACTGTTTTTTTTTTATTCCATGTTCTTTTCTTCTTTCTTCTTCTCTCAAACTCAAGACATCGCAGGGTCTTTCATCTTTATCTTCCGGATCCTTGGGTGTCTTATGACTACTATAAGCAGCATAAGTATCACTTTTCTTTGCTGTCGACCACGACAACGAAACAGGTTACGCGATCAACAACCTGATTGAGAAATGCGGTCAAGAAAGGGCTGAGAGAGAGCAGGTGGCATCATAATTGGTCTTATTAACGCAAGCAAGAGGGGCGGCACGAATGCTTAATTTTCCCTTCATGACTGTGGAGAACGTTCCTCCATCGCTGATTCGATACACCACTGATATCCCCACGCTTTTTCATATAAAATGGCACATGGCTCGGCTGACACCTAATTCCACTAACCAGAAGATCATTCTTATATACAAAATCATTCTATCTCTTAATTGAATTCGCTGTCGCCTAATTGTATTCTAAGTTGCCTCCTGTGGTTGAGAATAGCCGTTTTAAGCAGTCCGAGGTTCGATTCCCTGTAGAGATATTTTTTTCCAATCTCTGCATTATTTCCGTTAGACGATGGTGAGGAATGGTAGTAGGAAGGAGCGTTGAAATTATAAGCTACTCCCTGTTTTCCTCTCGTTTCCTTCAAAATATGTAGGTATATACTGTACAAGTATGTATTTACCAGGGGCGTAGATAGTGTGGGGGATGGGGGTGATGCATCCCCCACCCCCACACACACACACATTTTTAGATGGACCCATATATGAGTGTACAAAAATATGTACGAATGGGCTATAATTCCCATTCCCCCAGGTATGAGGACCTGTCTACGCTAATGGTATTTACGTGTATGTGTGAAGGTACGGTTTCACAAAGGGAATCTCGTCGAATGTCTAAAAACTGCAAGTGGTTTGTGCAAAGAATTTATTAACGGAAGAAAGCAGTTAACAGTCTTACATGTCCAATATAAATTTTGACTCAAGTATTTCTAACAGATGAAGAATGAAATATGCTCCATTCTCTGGTCAACTTTTGTTACCGTCGATTCCGTAGTTTTGTTCTATGCAGCATTCCATCCAAAAAATGTATAATATTACCAGTAGTCATTATTATCAAGTTCTTAAATCCATATGTGAACTTATGAATACATATCAAGCAGAGATGAGTGTATGAAGCTAGCTTCGTCATTCCCTTGGATTTAAATCCAAATGCTTTCTCGAGGGAGACATCTCGCTCGTAAGAATCGATCGATGAACATCTACTCAGTTTGATCATGTTGATGATTAGCCCACTAAAGGAGGAAAGACGATACCAGAAAATACATACATGTATATATTCATTCAATTCAATTCAATACAATTCAATTTATTTCACCATAAAAGGAAGCAAACGTATTTACAAAAGAAAATCAAAATCTTCATTCAAGCAAAGAATGTTTGGGACCACAAAAAAACAAAATGCTTACAAAGTATGGCCCCAATTCAGATTGAGACAAAAATGCACCGCCTTCTTGAAGAAAATTGAAGTCAATGAATGAAGAGTGTAATATTTCTTAAGAGAAGTGCCGTTAAATAACAAAAGTAACCATTTGTGTACCGTATATAAGCTTCTTTTTATTATTTTCATTTGACTTGGGCCAACATGAATTTTAGGATGATGTAATGATAATGTAAATCTTCATCCTTCTGAATTAAAATGGCACGCCAATTCCACATATGGTTTCTAACTGAATAACATGGCTTTATTGATACAAACTGATTCAAACTGCAACTTACTTTGGCAAAGATCATTCGTGTCGCAGCCACCACCGTATCCACTAGGGCAATTGCTACAAGAACTGCCTGATGTGTAGGGACGATTGCCGTTAAAGTTGCCTCTGAAAACATGACAACGCAATGGAATGATAAGAAATCAAAACATGATTGGATTGTGCATTTACTATGTTTACGTCCTTTGTTCTAAAACTATATCTGTTTTATATTTGAATACGCCCATCCGCTAATTCAGTTCATACAATGAGATCGAAAGTCTCAGATCCACCAATTCAAAACGTCCTTACAGTCGTCATGGCATATCTGTCGGGTCCTCTTGAAGTTAGAGTTGACATAATGATTGAGCATCCCATTGAACAATTCCTCATAACCTTTTAAGCTAGCAGTTTGCAGGGGGACTTACTTTTGTGTAGTGTTCATAACATCTTGATTTTGCATAATATAAAGAAATGAAAGTTACATACCCAGGACCATAGTTACAGACGAGATAATCAAAAGGATATGTCAGCCGTCCCACCCTGTATGGACATGTAGCCCATCCACAGCCGATATCAGTGCTATCTGCCCACACCGCCTGAATGCAAAGACAGATTATTACTCCTTTACAAAAATATAGATTTAGATCGTTTATTACGTAATGCTTCCAATTCATTTTCAAAGAAAAGTGTGATGTTGACAAGAACGACTTAATAATGATTATCATATTTGACGCCAAATATATGATAATATAGATAACAATAATTAGCAAGTACACTAGTGCTTTAAGCTTCTACCAATCTTAAATTTTTGTAGAAAGTCCACAGGAGTGGACGATAGCTTTCCTACGAAATTTAAGGTTTGTAGAAGCTTAAACTACTAGTGTATGATTGCCCCCAGCCGATGAAAGTTTTCTGTATCAATTAGCAAATGGTTTATCTTAGCTACTTTTCTCCTTTTTTTAAAGTTGTCTCTGTTTAAAATCTAAAATGACAGGCGAGGATTGGAATGACATTTTGAGATCAGAATTTGTGTATACGTGTGTTTGTTGTTTCTTCATTAACCTTTGACTGCAGAGAAGGTTGGGGGGAAAATTGTGAGTTAATACGCCATTTTCAGGAATAGATACCTGAGTATAATGTCCGCATACAGCACCAGGTGCACATGAGTTGGAGTTGAAGTCATAGTCGGCCTTCTCATCGTTCCACAAGTCCATGTAGTCATTCATGGAGTAGCCGTAGCCATAGGCGAGGTTCTGACCAACCCACCACCAATCATCGGTCTCACGGTCGCTGGCGGAGTTATGACTGAAGGTGCACTGATCGGCCCAAGATTGAGCCATCTGGGCCAGTTCGTCGTTCCATTGCTGTAATGATAAGAAGGGTTGAATCAGGTTGATCAGATTTTGATTTCTGAAAATAATATTCTCACAAACATGCTCATAACCTGCGCAGTTCTAAAGATAGTCTTCTTCTACAAATCTTCTTCTGCAAAACATCATAAAGATGTAAAACAAAAATTAGGAGACAGAGCATTTGTCTGCGTAGCGCGCCAGCCCCTAAACTGTGGAATAACTTACTATTATAAATTAGGAAATCCCCAACTGCAGAATCTAACAGAAATAAATGCGACGGATTGCACCAGCGATAAAATAATGTTCTTGAAAATGAATAGCATGCAGGGACTCGCAGAATACATTAGATGTGTGTCGAGTATCTTCTAGTCTGTTTCCCCCCCCCCCCCCCCCCCCCCCCCCCTTTTTTTTTTTTTTACTGTCGAAGAAACCCAGAGAAGTGTAAACTTACCAGAGGGACCATGTTGGAAGCAGAAGGGTTCACATCACTTCGGTATCCATTATGTCTGGATACGATGTTCGCTTTCTCAGCTTCAGTAAGTCCTGAAACAGAAACACTCCTCTTTAGATGATCTAAGGCAGATCCTGCCAATTTGACCCGGAACTGAGTACCAAGTGGTCCAACATCAACCTGTTTCAGGGCTTCAGCCACTGGGCTGGCCTGGCCCAGGGAGACAACTACCAAAAGTGCAAGAAATGCTAAACAAATCATCGTGTAATGTTGTACTGTCAATGTATTAAAATCATTCAGAACGAATGCTCCGTTTATTAATTGCTCTTGATACTTATGCATTTCATTGTTTAATCTGGTGACTTAATAATCATTGACAGTATGTTCTAGATAGGATAAGATGGATTATTCTAAAGATGACGTCAATAAATGATGGATTACTCGACAGATGGAGAGCATTATCATGATAATTGTCAAGACTATTAAAGATAACTCCAAGGCGTTAGTATGCACTGCATCTATTGCACGCTTGCTATTTGTAGAAACCTTTGGATATTCCATAGACATCTTTTTATCATAGTTGAGCATTTATGCATGATCTCATAACCTTGCTAGTAATCAAATGACACGGTAAAATTTTTCAAGTAAACCTCGTATATGATATCAAGGCTAAAAATACTATAAACTGTGGTCGCTAATGATGAACAAAGTGGAAACTCCCCAAATGGATTTTTAACCTCTCAGACAAAATAACTCTCCAGTAAGAATTATTTGCCTAAGCTATTTAAAAGGAAATAATCATCTGGCTATTTCTTAAAGATCATAAGACGTAGGCCTAAGGGTAGATATTTTCTCTTAAAATATTTTGCCTTTTTGTCCTCTGTCGATCTTGTACTAACTTTAGTCCTTGCTTATCTGCTTATACCATGTATACAGCAGAAATAAAATTTAAAATAATCAATGGATCGGGGCCACAAACAAGGTCTACGTATGTAAGAAATTAGAACTCCCACTGAAAAATATGGCGCAATAAAAAAGCTTATACACGATACTTGTAACACCTATAAATTTTAAATGTGCCAAAGATATTTCCTTTCCAGCAAAATCATGCATGAATCAAACCGTGTGGAGGCAAATAAATATAAGTAATATTTCCCACAATTTCTCCTTCAGTGGTTCATTTGTTTGTTAATTTGCTTTCAAATCCACTTCCGTTTTTTTTTTTTTTCATTCTTTTGCTTCCTTTGATTTTTCTTCAGTCTGTACCTCCCGTTCTCACACACCATTCTCACATTTCATGTCACATTCTTCATGATTTGGGCTGTATTTGCTATCTCAAATACCAATTCTTTCTTCGCTACACGATCCCGACATGCTTTCTACCCAACCGTGGTTGCCGGCGGCCTTCATTTTGGCGTCGATGTTCTTTCCCCATCCAACTCGATATTAATTCTATTTATCCCGTAATTCTGCCTAGATGCGATAAGGATAGATAATGAGATTATATAGAATTACTGATCTCTTGTATAAAATGCTGATCGTTTACCTCAGTAGATACTGATTTTATGAGCTCATCTCAGACTCAATCGTCTACTGTTTCGCTTTTCATGTATACGTGCAAGAGTAACTGCTTCTTGCTGTTGTTATTTTAACAGCGCTTGTCATTCCATTTTTAATATTTATCCATCCTTTTGTGTATTCTCTCCTCTCTTTTTTTTTTTTTTTTTTTTGATGAGTCATTAAATTATGACAAAAAGCTTGGCTTTCACTGTTAATAGTCACTAATGGATTGTTAATAGTCTCTACCAGGGTTCATGAGATAAGGACAAGAGACTATAATCATTTCATTTTATTCCATTTCATTATTTTTTTCTTCTCTTAAAAAATAACAACATCATGGTACAACCATACATACCTTGGAAAAATGTGAAATAAATGCTTAGACAACAGGTTCTAAGACATTTTAAAAGACTTACAATGACCCTTATTTCCTTTGGCAATGAGGGGGTAGAGTTGTATTTTGCATATTTCCAGTATGAATGAGATATAGGACCTTGGAATTCATTGTAACATTTGTTAGGATTAAATGTTTTACTCTGCCAAATTGCTACCTAGCCTGACCATCCTATCCCCACCCTCTCTCTCCCTATTCGTCCTTATCAAAAGATATAGAAAATAAATGTTTGACCAAGAGGAAAGATACATCAGAAATACATGTGTCGGATTATTGGAGTATTCTCATAAAATGACACAGAAGCATGACCCAAGATGTAAGCGGGGTATAGATGATATGATTATTTAGTTCAGGAAAGCATATGGAATTTTTCATTTTGGTAAAATAAAAACTGATGCGATGGATAGACCCTTTATCACAATCTCGTAAAAGTGCAAAATGCCACTAATGAGTACATGTTTATTACGGCGGCCCCAACACAAGCCACGTAAGAAACCTCGCTTCCTTCCACCGTGCTTTCTTGAAAATGTACATTTATTATTTGTATTTAATTATGAGAAGGAAATAAATGTGTTTTGAAATCTGAAATCTACATATACGCACCGTACTTTTAACAATGTATTTTCTCCTGCATTTAGCTAACTTAAATCATTTCTGACGTGCTTTGAGAAACCATTCTATTTCCATTTCCGATGTTTATAATAATTCATTGTGTATGTTTTACGTCAAAATGCTGTTTATGGAAAAGGAAACATTGTTTTGCCAAACTAATAATAAGGATGAGTTACACAGCGCAATATTACAAAGCTTCTCTATCCCCTTAGATAGGAATATGGGGATTACACGTATTGTATAATAACTTTTCAAGAGGAATCTGGGCCCCGTTTCATAAAACTTGTTATCAGTAACAACTGCCACATTTCTATGACAATTTTGCCCTCAGCCAATCGAATGCAAAGATTTCAGTAGCTTATAGCAGTTATTGCATCTTGTTATTGATAACAAGTTTTATGAAACGGGGCCCTGAAATCATTCATCATCATCATCATGATAATGATATTAAAAGTGTGACATAATGAACAATTTTTGTCATGCTAAGAGGTTATCAAACATCAACATCAAATGCATAGTGCAAACCGTGTTAAGGCCATGTGCATAAAGAGACATTTGCTGAACCGAATTGTACTTTAATATCAAGATGTATCTATCACCAGCATGACTCGTTTACCCGAGCGCAACTAAATAAAGTAAACGTTTCGTGAGTGATAGAAAGATGGGATGGGGGAGGGGAGAGAGAGAGAGAGAGAGAGAGAGAGAGAGAGAGAGAGAGAGAGAGAGAGAGACCGGAAAGAATAAGAAAGAAATGGAAAAAGATTCAGAGAGAGAGAGAGAGAGGGAGTAGACTGCTACTTTTAGTTATGTTTATCAAGGAAGCCCCGCCACCATTAATTCTGTTTTTCCCGAGGGCTCTGGATGTATTGTTACCCCAGCAACTGACAGGTCCTCATTTACATCCGGGTCATCTTGTCCTAGGCTGTAAACTTCCAGGGAGTATCGAACCCAGTACCTCTCGGATGAGAGTCAAGGGCCTTCACCAATAGACCGCAGCGCTTCCATTGTGAATGAAAGTGAGAGGAGACAGAGGAAGTAAGAAATAGCATGAGAGGTAATAATAATAGAGAGAGAGAGAGAGAGAGAATAAGCTAGAAAGGGAAAATGAAAGAAAGAGAAAAACGAACGAGCGGTGGGAATACAGGGGAAAGAGAGATAACGAACATAGGAAGAATGAGGACGTGAATTCAATTAGGAACCAACTGACTATACAATCGTCTAATGGTTATCATCCAACCAGAAACTAAAGAGTGCACCCCACATAGATCCTCAGGCGAAAGATGTCCTGGGCGCCTCGCATCCTATATCACCCGCTGCAGATGCTGCTCCTGTGTCTAAAGTCTGTCGCAATCATTATAGCATTAGGGTATACTAATAAACAGCGTACAAGCGATCAGGACATGGCATACACTGAACGACTGTACTAGGAAGATCACGTGTCTTCTCTGATAGATTTGGCGTATGTCTAGGAGGAAAGAGACGCCAGCGATGTTCGCATTGGAGTTACCGGGAGCTTTGAACAGTTCTATAAAGAGGAGAGACAGAGGAAACTTGAATTTTAGCGGATGACTTGGCATTGAAAATTTATTTGAACGAGACATAGATTGAGCTTTTTACTATCTCATCGACAAAACAAGTTGGCATGTTCGAAATTGATGCTCCGCTTGAAAGAACAGCATAATGTAATTATCCTCGTTCAAAATCCTTTTTTCGTTTGTACATCTTACCTGCATTTGAGTGCCTGCTTTGGAGAGCAAAGAATGGAGGAATGTAATATGCAAGCACAATTTGATCACTTCCTCGACTGAGAAATTTGACACGTTTGATACTCTACTTGAAAAAAGGAATAGTTCCCCTGATTTTCATACAAAATCGCAAAGGTTTTAATGTACTGTGGTGTCTATACGTCATTTACTCTTTATCTTCGTGCTTGTTTCCGGATTAGTAGGATTAGAGAGAATTAAACAGGTCGTGTTAACGCCCTGCTTCTTCAAGGCATCTCCTCATTCTCCATGTATAGGTCTGATAATAAAAGAAAAATAGCGCAGACTACGTACTGAATGTCATAGTCAAGGTAAGTGTGACTGATCTGTAAGCCATTTCCTTTTTTCTCTCTCTCTTCATTCTAAAAAACAGTTTGATCTTTTGAGTCAAGCATGAGTGCTAATACTCATAACTATAGACGATAATTCACAAAAGGAACCGCCCTGTTTGTTGCAAAACTTCCTTTAAAAAAAAATCCGTCTTGAATAGCTACATGGCAGTTTATCATATTGGAAATAGTAGCTTCACCTTGTATTATTTCAAAATGAAATAAGAACCTCTTTAAAGCGCATTGGAAGGTTTATGTAATGTGCTATATAAAGATAAATTATTAACGTCATTTAAAAAAAAACGAATCCAATTTTGGCAATTGCAGCGCACTTGTAGGCCTATCGTTTGTGTTGCTCAGTGATAGAAATACCATCAAGTGTGCCTGCTATACAGGAATTAGAAGTACGTCGAGTAGAGTTTGTGAGCTTTGCATTTAACACTTCCCTTAGACATGTTAGATTAGACATGGAAAAGATATTATATAACTTTTAAATGACATTGGTCCAAACATGCCAAAAATGCACAATTTTGCGACCACAATTCATATGAATAAGTAAACATATAAAGGAATAATTCATATTCCTGTTTACTTCGTGTATTCATTATGCCGATTGACGTCATTTAGGAAGTTCTTCTGAAAAGCTCCAATATTTTGCAGGATTTGTCATTCTGTGGCTGTTAGGTCAAGATACAAAACAATTTATTCTATCTTTCATATGAAAGGGGATTATTTTGTCCGAAAAGGCAATAAGGTCTGCTTTCTCTCAGATTAACGAACGCTATTTCATTTTGAGGGAAAATGAGCTTTTCTCTTTTCCCGAGGACCGCTAATCCTATTTTTGATAACGAATCGTTTCTCGTTACTGGAATGATTGAGTATTCAGGCACTGTCCTAGATATTGATATTTGTATACTGTTCGTATAATAACCTTTTAAAAAGATGGGGAAAGCGTTGGAATAAAATTTAAAAAAAAACATTGGTACAGTAATGGATTTTCGAAATGGAGAAAAAAAAACCGACGTCGGAATTAAAAAAAAAACCCTTCGGAATGACAAACCTTCGGAATATCTAACCTTCGGAATATTATAAAACGGACGTTTGGAGTAATACAATGAACGTATATCCATGGCAGTGTACAGAAAGGTACATTGACCTGAGGACAAAATTGATTGATTGGAGGATGGAATACTGGAGAGATTGCCTCGTCAAATTGGATAGGATTCCTCATGCATCGGCTTTCATATAAAAGAAATGTCAATCTTCTCGAATAGAAATTTATCATTCTTAAAGTTTCTTGATAACAGAGGTTCACATATCAGTCCGGTCATGAAACTTCTACGGGGACATGAAAATTTTCTGAATCATTCAAGAAACATATCTATGTAACAACAAAGAATTCTCCAAGCCTCATTCATATACAAAGCATATAAAATCAGATTGAAAAGTAACCAAAGAAAAGAAGTTAAAGTATTCACAATTTCCCATTTTTGTCGATTTCAGGTCAGAAAGTCTTATTGGTTGTGTGACAAGGTATTAATTCATTTCTCCATACGACAGGCTTCCTCCTTCAGTCTTGGCTGAGCTGAAATATCTGTCTGCCATTTCCTCTTGTAAATCATAAAGAAGATACGTTAATACATTGTCGCATTATACGATCTAGGTTAGATGTGGAGTCACATCAGTGAACGTACTGCTGACATTTCGCAAAGAAACTTTCATTAAAGTTTATAGGGATTTTTTCATGAAAGTTGAAGTCGATTCTAGATGTGCGTAAAGAGAGCTAAGTTTGTATCATCCACTAAGTACACAAATTCGCGATAAAATACTTAAGTTTAAGTATTCATTTCTTTCCTTATCTCATGTGCATCTTCTTATCTTCTTTCAAAATCTCTTGACAGATTCCGCGTCAAAGTGACCGCACACCGTTCGCTCGTGTATCTATTCAGTTTGTCGGTGACCAATTTAATCATTCGCCAACTCATTATGGAATGTTAATTGCTGATGTTCTCATTTTCTTCTTTCTCCCATCTAATGCATCTTATATTCCACCTAAAATTCCTCACTAATCAATACACACAAAAATCTATTCATACATTAATGATTTTAACTTAGACGCAAAGTCGCCCACGTCATACACTGATAACAGGTAAGAAAAGGACGAAAGGAAACCCTTGCGTTAACAAGACATGCTTCACTTTAGGGTTTATTTGTTTCTCTCTTTGCAAAGCACTGAATTTCTATTTTCAAAAACTACTTTTAGTTTCAGAAGGAAATAAATGTGGAATTCTATTTTTATTCAATCTACTGCCTGGATTTTCTCATAAAATGAATAGTTCTCTTGATGGGTTGTAAACAAGTCCTCTAACCTCTCCTATTAATTTGCATTTGTACTCCTTTGCCTTAGTAATCTTTTCAATCACTGTATCGTATATATACGGTACCTGTTAATACATGTATTAATTGACTCTTGAGCTTGCAGTTATCAGGATTATTCTCATTGTGTTTATGGCCAATATATACTTACAACTTAGGAGGTACGATAGAGACTTTCAGTACTAATCAACATTGATACATTCCTGACGGGGGTATAGTTCATTACATGTTTACAAACAAGACTTCATACATTAATGTACATTAGGCAGACAGGCATTACGGTTGCATTACTTCATATCAAACTCATTGGTTCTTATTCTCAGAAATGCTTGCAAAAACCTTGTTTATAGTGGCGCGAATGCGTCATACGAATGCTCCGACTCACCAAAAGGTTCAACTCTTTCCATGTCATATTAACTCATAATTGAAGCAACCTTTTGTTTATTACCAATGCAACGAACACGGGATTGAATTTCCCTCTGTCTACCGAGCGCCGTAGCCAAAGGGGCGCTAGGGGCGCGTTCCCAAATACGAATTTCTGGTGACAGCAGTTCCACCCCTCTTCATGAATGTTTATTTGTAATATCAACATGATCAATGACCTTTTAATATCAAATCACAAGGCGTAAGCCGTGTAATGATTTTAAAATGCCAAGTTTTATTTTAATACTCAGGACCACAAATGTACCAAGAAACACACATCTGGGCTCCGTTTCATAAAACTTGTTATCAGTAACAACAGCCACATTTCTATGACAAATGTGCTCTCAGCCAATCAGATGAAAGTATTTCGGTAGCTTATATCAGTTATTGCAACTTGTTATTGATAACAAGTTTTATGAAACGGGGCCCAGTATTTTACAGGAGTTCATACAACATATACATAATTATTCTTACATAAAGAAAAGGTGGAATTTATGACGCAGTTTCGTCCTGACTATACTTATTCTCTCAACCACACTATGTTCCCTTTACAAATTATCATGTTAGTTACTGTTAGTGTGTAATTATTTCATGCTCCTTCACAAAGATTTTTTTCCAGTGCCCCCCCCCCCCCCCCTCCCCCTCCTCCCGCGCTAAAATTCATGACCTCCTGTGTCGCTAAAAAAAAAAAACATGTCTGCTACGTTCCCTAAAAATAATATCCGCAACAATGCTTGTGAGATGACAGCTATGGTCATGATCGTCAATATAAGGTTGGTATCAATCATGAATATTTAATGCGACACTTCCATTAAAAAAATTAGCGAGCACGGTCACGCAATCAAACCAAGTCATGCAGCAATTATCAGCTGAATGCATGCAACTCGCTTTTAATTTTCCTCCCTCCCATTGCAAACAGCGAAGGGCTATAATCATATTAGAACGACAGTCATTTTGAATACTGTGCTTTTTGTTATTTTTTTCTTTCTCCCTATTTTACTCCCCACACTTTTAAATATTCCGGGTCAGATTGACCCGGAAAATAGTCCGTTGGGGCCACACTCCATTCTGGGTCAAAATGACCCAGAATAGGGTCACGAAGACTTGTTTCCGGGTCACATTTGACCTTATTCCGGGTTATTTTTACTTTAATCCGTGTCATTTTTGACCAGGAATGGCGTGTGGCCCCAACGGACTATTTTCCGGGTCAAGTTTGACTCGGAATTTTTAAGAGTGTACCTCACTCTTTTAGTAGTTAGCACCCCTCCCTGTCCAACTTCTCTTCCCTTTACTCCCTTTATTCATCAGACTATGAAGTCGAAAGCAATACTCATTAATTGACATCATGTGACATTATACACCGAGTAATGGTGCTCCTATAGTGCACAAGAGATCCTTGCAAGGGGGTTGCTTTGTTACGTCACTGTGGCGTATGCAGAAAGTGATTTTTAAAAGTAGGGCAAGGTTTTCTCCAAAAGGTGAAGGATGTATCTCGCTACGAAATGAAGCCCTACGTGCCCTAAGACAGGATCCACTGAAAATGGTAAATAATGGTAAACCTCTAGTATTTTGAGGGCCTTCAGTGTGCCTGGTTTCATGAACATAGAAAACTAACAAGAAGAGTAAAAGAAAATGGAAGTACATAGGGAGTAATGGGAAAACTCGAAATAATAAAACAATTAAAAATGATACTTTCCATGAAAAACACATTCGACTATTCTGTTTATATAATTTTCATTGTTAATTCTGTGTGCGTCAAACTGGATTCGATTTGCAATTTTCCAGAGGCTAGGTAGTTCTTGTCAATTCAACCTGAGGGAAAAACTAACTAAATAAAAAATGCACTAGTGTTCATGGTGTCTTTATAATTCTTTTGTAACTGTCAGAAGGATGAAGATAAGCAGGTGAGTGACAAACGGCGAAATGAAAATGACCTGGAAAACACGAGTAATATTCTTTCTGTCTTCACATGGAGAAGAAAAAAAAATGAAAAAGCAGGCAGTTTTTTTCTCCTCAAAAGGAGCATTTTTAACCAAATCAGCACGTTTATGCATGATGTGTTTGCACTGCGTTTCAGATTACAATAAATAATTTGATATCTGTGACCGGGAATTTTTTCAACTTCATGTAGCAATGCTTCTGCTGTTCAGATCAAATTTCAAGTTGACAAGGAGACAGTACTGAGAAAGAGATAATGCAAAGCAAGATCTGAGGAAGGATACCCAGGAAAGGAATAATCTCCAAAACGAATCATTTGTAAAATGTTCCCTCAGATACAGACATAATTTGGTCAGGTGGGAGGGGGGGGGGGGGTTGAAGTCACTTGCTCAGTTGTCAGCTATATTAATTTGTGTGAGCGAGCGAGCAGCCGATGAAGAGACCAAACATTTTGACAATATATTATAACAATGAAACAGGATTCCGTCATCATTAGATAAGAATGTAAAAATTGCAAATAAAACACCTCATTATCGAATATAAAGAGGCCGAATTCCTGCATAATATTAGGAATTCATACAGTACATTCTAGGGACTGATTATTCGTCCATCTCAACTCCCCCCCCCCCCCCCACCCACCGACCCACTCCCCTCTTTTCACTACAGTCTATGCAGGATGAAAGTGAATGGTCTTTCCATTATAAACTTTTATGCCGAGGCATGCAGGGAATAATATTGGTGATATACATAGTGCCACGCTTCATAAGCTTCAACTCAAAGCACCGCGTATTATTGTCCGAGCTGCCATTAAAATGAAGCAATATTGTCCTTGCTTTTAGAGACATGACTACAGTGCTAAATATACATTTGTAAAATGGACACGCTTTTATTCCATTGGACATAATGAAAAGTAAACAGTCTAAGCTGGAAGGCTGATGCAGGCGAAAATATTGCTTAAACCAATTAACGAAGCTTAACATGATTGCATTTGTAATTTAAATTTGCGGTCAGTTCAGCCGCTCCGTAAACATCAAGCAACATACTTGTCGAGAAGGATGGAAAAAACAAAACATAGAGACAAAAAGTAAAAAGATACAATAAACAGAGCAGATGGAGAAAGAGTAAATGATAAAGAGATCAATGTGGGAGGGGTGTCGAGGAAGAAATAGGGGTGAGGGACTTAATACATGTAGAGAGGAACGGAATAATGATATTTCGACAAGTTTTGAAGTTATTAAAGCATGCACTATAATGTTTATTGCAGAGAAAAAAAGACTCTTTTAAAGGTAAAGCCAACTGATATATGCAAAACTTTATCCCAGGTAATGTGTAAATGGAATTTTTTACTTTATTACCAGGCCTATTCTTCCTTAATAGTCTGATAATCACTAGAAATGAGATGAAAAGCATAATTACATTTTGCGTTTCCCGTATATAGCGCGATGCGAATACAGTGCTTCTTATTCTAACTAGAATAATTATGCCTTGGAATAATACTTAACAAACACTCAAAACTACCTGCATTACCACATTTAAGTGTGGAAAGTACTTCCAAACAAGTTTTCTGTTTTGGGGAGGTTTTTTTGGAGGGGGAGGGGTTTTTTTGGGGGGGGGTTCGGAGAGAGATATCTTGATAGCTTAATATTTCATTCACTGCACTGCTTTTTATGTTCATGTTATTCACCACCACAATATGTATTAGAATACAATTCTATCGATATCACATTATCAACCGTGAAAGCTCATATTTGGACTGACTGTGAATTATGTAGCCTAATGCAATCTATGCCGCAAAAGCAATTACTTAATATACTCTAACGCCACAGGTAAAGGTATCGTACTTGACAATGAAATGTTAATTCCGAAGTGCAATTCGTGTCGTGTTCGGTATGACAGCCACTATGCTATTTATTAATCCATTGTTTATTTTGCGATTCATTACCCGACGTTGACAGGCAATAACGAATCGAGATTACAGAGGAAAGAGAGGGGAGTGGAAGAGAGGTGGAGAGAGAGAGAGAGAGAGGGGGGGGGGGGGGGGGGGAGAGAAGGGAGAGGCGAAACGAAATTTGTAAATGACGGTTCCAGCTTATACAGTCATGAGTGGGGATAAAAGGGAGAGAAAGCGAGATAGAGGTATACAGGGGGAGGTGGGTAGACAGAGAGAGAGAGAGAGAGAGAGAGAGAGAGATGGGGAGGGGAGACTGAGGGCGCAAAATTTGTCAATATATTAATTTCTGTTCATCAACTTGCTCTTTTCCAGTCGGATTCCAATCACCATGACGACGCATAATGCAAACAACATCGACGGTAAAGTCGCCACGGAGGGACATAATGGCGGGCTGCACCTATCATGTAATGGGGTAGACAAAGAGAGGATGAGCAAAGAGAATGAAAGCATGAAATCTAATGCCTCGAATGGAACAAGTATCATGGCGATCGGCAACAAGTCAACCAACAATAATCATCAAAGGTGGGAATTCAATTTTCATAATTATTCGGAAGGATCTCTTCTATGTTTAAGAAGATACAGTAAAAATCATATTTTGTGATTTTGATAAGAGCTGCTAATTATTATCGATAATTTGATAAATGAAGTGCATGGTGTTTTTAGACGTCTCCATCAAGCTCTTAGAGCTTGCGACGATCCATTCTTATTATGTATGTATTACTTAAATGATTATACCATGTGACTGATGATCCATATGATTATGATGATGATGTATATATATATATATATATATATATATATATATATATATATATATATATATATATATGAATAAATAAATCAAATCAAATCAAATCAAATGTATTCATGCAGCACATCAAGGAATAACTGCTTTGTTGATTACAGATTGTGACTTCGATCAATCTAAGTTAAAATGTAATATTTTGTATCCTTGATTATCCATTTACTCCATCATGATGTCTACATGATATGAGATTTTATCGCACTCAGCAAGGCTTTCAGTCAATATTTAGCAAATTAGGCCATGTTTCTATGGTAATTGCGTTTGTGTATTTCTTCACATGCTCAGGAAGGTTTAAAGAATTGATTGTATGGAAAAGAGCAATATCTACGCAAGCCTTTCCCCAGAAACTGCTAAGTTTGACCTCACCTCCGGCCATGTTAATTCAGATTTCAGGGCGGTTATGACAGAGTTGAAATGTAAATAAAATGATATATTAAATTATCGAGAATAATCCCCGCCTAAAGAGCAAATTCACCCCAAGGGAGATATGAATTATTATTCTGACTTTGGTCAAGGTGCCTTTATTAGTTACTGGACATTCGAGGTATACAATCATGCTAATGCAGAATACTATTTTACTATAACTGGTCCAACAGAAATAAATGCATTTTCATTCCAACTGGCCGAATTATTTGCTTCAGTAAGCTCTTCCACTCACCTTCATTCACCATCAATATTGCTAGCTAGAAGCATAATAACTCTGTATTTATATTTGTCTATATATAATATAAGCTACCGACAAGTGAGCAGAATTTTTTCAGCAGTGTAATCACAAAAACTTGTTTCCTTTCAGTTATATCCTTGGCAATTGCTGGTGGTAATTTTACTTGTTTGCTTGTTTGTTTGTTTGTTTCTATTCGTTTTATGTGTTTACCTGGAATTAACACAAAAATAAGAAACTTATTTGGAACCAGAATAAAGATATGCTTTTATGAAACCGGTTGAGCACTATTTGATTGCAGTATAACACGCATTTTCCATAGACCCTATAGCCGGAATTATCTCGGGCTTATATAGTCATGATCAGTCAGGACCATATTCGATATACCACTAACGAGAATGTTAATGCGAAAACGTTAGTTTCGAGGTTCAACCTGTTATGCAACATTGCGCAATACTTTGGCCGCTGTGCTATAGCTATGGGAAACCGACCTCCGGTTTTGACATTCGATGAAACAAAAAATTATTTCGCGCTATGTACAAGTTGGTTTATTTTCTTGTTCCCTGTGTTGGAAGATGAATAAATGAACTAGCGGTTCAGAATTTTTCAGAATAAACCAACCTGTACATTGGGCGAAATTCGCGTCGAAACAACAAGTTTGTTTTTTGGCTAAGAAATCCTCAACGGTTGTTCGTACACTAGTCCTCGGAAGGACAGTCGTAAGTTCGGACTGTCAATATTGTAGAATATTGTAGAAAATGTAGCACCCCTACAGGGGGGTATAGAGTGCTGTAATAAACACGAGGAGAGACAAGTGATGTAGAGTGATGGTGATGGTGTCAAAAGTAGAATGGCACATTTATTACTCATATAATAAATATCAAAACAATAGCAATAAACAATGCATAACATATTCATAGGAAATATCCAAGCAATATTATCTTTATCCATGATCAAGTTTCCAATTTAATCCTTGTCTGTATAATATTTAAAGTATAAAGGAATAAGAAATAACTCAACCCTACTATCATGAAGCATTGTGATGACATCTGAATATCTCTGTCTATCCCCTCATGATAATACTATTAATCTAAAAACGTACATTACTTGGCAATCAACATTATAATAGCAATGGTTTATTTTAGTTGACTTAAAAGTAAGAGTTATTTCATTTCTGATACTAATTTTAGGTGAATAACAAAGTTATGAAAATAAATCTAGCATCAGCTTATTAATCCGAGTGAAAAATCAGTTCCCTTTTGAAATATTAATAAGCTAACTAAATCAGTGAAAACACGGTAAAATACCATTAACAGTATTACATAGCCAGTTATAAAACATTTTGCATTAGATATAATACACCTCAATTTGTCAACCTCTGCTTTTGTGGCAGTTCCTAGAGGAAAACAAAATGGCTGCCCTCCTGAAAAATCCAGTCAAAATTTATCAGCTCAGCAAAAAATAAATTAGAAGCCTCTTCCAAAAGGAAGGGGGGAAAATACTCTCTTCCAGGCCATGATTAGAATACATGTACATGTAGTAGAAGACACAAAGGAAAACCTGTTCTCCAAAACAAAGTTATCACTTTCTACTCACCACTATTCTACTTCTCAGACTCTTTCTAAATTCTAGTCTTTCAAACCTAGTTTTCTGTCCTACTTGACATATGGTTCTAAAGGTAAAAGTTACTGTACAAAATAGTCAACACAGTCTAAATGGGTCTGATTAATTAGACAAACTCTACCAGAGAGGAGATTAGTGGTCTCCAGGAGGCCCAAGCACAGGCTCCTTATCTCTACACTATCTCTTTCTCATTAAGCAACAGTGGTGTGTACCCAGTTTACATGTGAAATTCATTCACGTCTTTACTCCTGCATGACACCTTTACTACTATACATGAGAATCACAACAGATGCGTTCACACAATTCTAAATCAATTAGGCTGCGTTCACATTCAATATCAAACTGATGAGAAACACACAACCTAGGGGTACAGGGCCCCTTTCACACTGTAAATCATAATCCACTTTCTCTTGATAAGTACATGTATATACAATTTCAGCTCTGTAACTACTCAAATCATTAAATCTTTCACTTCAACTATTAATTCATAAACATTAGATAAGATGTTTCAATGGTAAGACTACCAATCTACGGATAAGAGAAGAGTCTGTTACATAAACTGCAATTTAGTTTTTTTTTCGGGTCGAATCAGCTGCTTAGTTTGGCAGTACTCTGAGAGCAACTGGTAATAAGGAGGCTGGGCTCCAATCAGAATTTGGGGATTCCAACCTGAAAATCGGTTGGCAGGTTGGAGTTTTATGCAACAGACCCCAGATATGCCAGAGTATAAAACTCCCGCCAACATTTCCATCTGCTGCTCTTCGGTTGGTGTTCCTGTGCCATATTTGCTGTGTGTGCTTTCATGAACAGGGGCTATATGGAGAGATTAACTTTCATTAACCATACATGTATTATTTTTTGGGTTTATCACCAATGACTGTGGAAGCGATTGGTCCCAAACTGGGACGATCGAAGATAAATGTGCCATTTGTTATTTGTTGGAACAACTTAATGAAATGCATTTCTCAGTGATTGACTCATTATGGACAAGCGTGGAATACTCTAATTTGGAATAACATAATTTTCTGTGAAGTATCGCTGTTCTAATGGCAGGTTAGCAATGGATTTCATTATAAGGTAGGATACATGAATTCCTGTGGTTTAATAATCATAGTTATGCGCTTATTTTACAAATGCTTATCTAAGCTAGGCTACCCATGTGATTTCTCCATGGGCTGGAAGAGAGGATACAGAAGAGAGGGAGAGAGAGAGCGTGAGAGGGAAAGAGAAGCGGATAATCTTTTGTGTATACAAGACGGTACGAGCAGACGGGTACACAATGTACTCTCATACTCATACACACCATGCACACGGGAGTTACGCCGATGCGAGATCGTAGAATGTTTCGCATTTGAGAAAACGGCTGTGAAAATGCTAGTTTTTTCGATCGCACAGAGCGTATCGATAGAGACGGCGACGCCGATCGAAATCCCTCTATGGGCATAAGTGAGCCATGAACGTTTCCACACTAATTTTTCCTTAGTGGAAAATCGAATATGGTCCTGACTGATAGTGTTCAACGGGTTACGGCGTTGTAAATCATTTTTAGAAAAAAGCTACATTTTTAGAAAAACTACTCAAAGTGCTGACATCTCCAGACACATATTTTAAATCCGTGACTGAATTCACACTTGTTGTATCTTCATCTGTGGTAACCCCGTCGCTTTTATCATTTTTAATACACATTTTATTATTCTGAAACCGCAGATAGTATCTTAGGTCCCTTTTTGAAGTACGTATATGGTTTCCTCTAAAGGCGGGTCTTGGGCCGCACCATGGGGGCCGCACCCCCCCCCCCTCCTAAATTTTAAAATAAGTAGTACTTATGTGGGAAGCCTTCTCCCCATATTTGCATATAGTGAGTAGGCTTAATGGTGGGGTTTTTAAAGATATTTTTATGAAGTGTATTTCTTTGACATGGTTGATGAAATCAAATTTCCAATTCAAAGGCGTGTAATAATTAGTAGGCAAGAGATTTCAGCCCCTCCTCCTTCCATAGATTTTGAAATCATTATAGTATGCACCCCTCCCCTGGATTTTTAAATAAGTGATAATTATTTTTGGAAGACTGCGACCCATATTTGCGTAGTGAGTTGTCCTAGTGGTGTTTTTATATTTCATGAAGTGTATTTTGTTGACGAAATGAATTTCCACATTAAGAGTGTGTGGTGATATTAACGCACCACCACCCCCTCCGAAATTATGCCGATTCTCCTATAAAGGTAAGTATTTGACTGAACATTTACTCTTTGATTCAATATCACAAGGTATGTGGTAACAGAACAGCAAAATGGCCACAATGGGCTTTCTCCCAGCGCAGATGAGAACAAGAAGGAGGCTTTACCCAAACCCAAACCCAAACCCAAACCACCCTCAACACCTAAGAAAGACGTGTCGTCGAAAGTAGACCAGAAGTCGCAGAACAATAAAGAAAGGTTTGACTCTCTAATCGTTTTGTTTTCTGAATCTTAAATCAGATTGATATGTTCTTCCGTCATAAGCGTCTCCCTTCATAGCACTGACGTAGGACTCGGCTTAAAGGCACAAACAAACTCGTAATGATATAGAAGCAGGTCATATTCAACGCACTTTCATCATGTTCATACTGAATCATAAATTATCAGATTATACCTGTGTGATACTGTACTCTGGGTATATATTCATATTGGAATTATGCACGCGTACATGAATTTGTTTGTGTCTCTTGGCAACTATATAAGCTGGCGTTCATTAATAATTACAATGTCAAAGGAAATTGTGGTTATAATGATGTTCATTGAACATAACATGTAAAAACTGAATGCTATGCAATGATTTTCGATTTATATGTCATTATCTTATTTCTGGCAACATGCTTTGGCGTACTAAATTCATATTATTTCTATAAGAAATTATGGAAAAAATACAAATCATATCTAAAAAAGAAATGATAAATCAGGGGCACTGGCTGCACCAGAGATGGAGCATATAGAGACTATCGAAATGGTCAGCCTTACCCCACCCCACCCCCCCCCCCTTTGTTTGTGATAATCGAAAATTTGAAGAAGAAAAAAAACAGAAAGAAAAGAAAAGAAAAGAAAATAAGAAAAGCAAAAAACTAATAAGAAAAGAAGATTGATTTTATGAGTTTGAAGGATTATTCAACATCACTAAAAAAAGCGTGCTCATGTCTGTAAATAATGATGATGATGATGATGGTGGTGGTGGTGGCTTCTTGTAAAGCGCCGGTATAGCATCCGCCTCACCTGGGCGCTCACGGCGCTTGCTCCAGAAGTAGGCAACTAGAAGACCGACGACGTCTAGTCTTTACGTCTCTTCCGAGGGACTTGCCGTGAGGATTAATCTTTACCGAGGGGCGTCTGATCAGCGTATCGACTTGGTTTCGAAAGCAGGACCTCCTGGTTACAAGACGGTCATCAAACAAATGACACACTATCGAGCTTTCGCGTCTCCAAGCTCAACTGATATTAATTACTGTTTGGGTATTTTTCTTACCTCATTCCACTTTTTTATGGCTGCCTAAAATGCCAAAATTTAATTTTTCTGACCCTTGATAGGGGAAAAACACTATTACCCGAATCTCATTTTGGTCTGGTTATAATTATTAAGCAAAAAATGCGCCTCTAACATCGTCTCTCTCTCTCTCTCTTTCTCTCTCCCTCTGTCTTTCTTTCTCCCTTCCCCAAGCCTAACTTTTTATGGGTTTTAAGGCTGTCCCTGGTCAAAGAAAACATGAAACTTCTTTATAAAATGAGAATGAAACCCTTGGAAAAATCAGTTATCATAGTTATAATGAAAAGAGAGGATAGAGAGAAGCAAGTTTTTTTTAAGTTCCATCAAAAAAGCGTACGAAATGAGAAAGTTATGAAAGTTTGAAAAGTCTCGACTTACTTTCAATGGGGATCCTCAAATTGGCAATGTTGCTTCAAAATGGCATGTTTTTTGCACAACTCTCAATATGTTTTGTACCACTGATCTTTACGATATTTTTACGTACACATCAGTGGTTTTGTACACAAAAATGACAGATTTTCTGAGAGATATTGTAGCAATATCTCTCACGGTGCAACTTGTCTCCTTCTTAGCTCAAGATATATCATGGGAATTATGTCGAGTTCACAAAGAGACTAGCAGCATCTTTAGAGATAATGGAGTAAATATGAAATTTTGTGTACAAAACGTATTGAGAGTTGTGTACAAGAACCTGCCATTTTGAAGCAACAATTGTCAATTTGAGGATCGCCATAGAAAGTAAATCGAGACTTTCAAACTTTCATAACCTTCTCAGTTCGTAACCGATTTTGCTGGAACTTTTTGTAAATTGCTTTTCTCTATCCTCTCTTGTCATTATAACTGATTTTCCCCAGCGTTTCATTTCCTCTAAACACGCGCCCTGTAGGCTATCGTCTGGAAAGGGCGCTAGAATCAAATTATCAAAGATTGTATAAGTGTCTCTCATATCTACTTTTTCCTATTTTGATTGAAGTCCAAAGAAAAAGAAGAAGAAGAGGAAGTTCCGTATCGGGCTTGGTGTTCGACAAAGAGTGGATTACGGGAAGCTTCATAAATTCAACTCTCGTATGGGATTGACCACTGGCATACTGCAGCTAGTACTTTCTTTAGAAGCTGTAACACTGGGGGCGCTTCAATCCTATTTTCGACCAGGGTACGCCGACACCGCAAATGTGTTCTTCGTCTGGCCATCAATTGGGGTGAGTTTCATCAGAGAAGGTGGGTGGAAACTTAAAGTGGAACAAATTTGCATTCTTAAATGTGGCCCTTTTCTAAGTGATGTGATGAACGCATTACGCGGAAAATGCAATGATTACCCCAAAATCAACTTACATGTCTTTAGAAGGATATGATGATGATGATGATGATGATGATGATGATGATGATGATGATGATGGTAGTGGTGATGATGACAGTAATGATGGGCGGATGCTGATGATGATGATGATCAATAATAAGGATGATGATGATAATGATAAAGATATCAATAGCGAGACACAGTAAAGTTTATGCATCGTGCATAATGTTTTTTGCATTTAATTTGTTACAGTTATGTATTCTGAGCGGTATCTTTGGGACTTGGTCTCATTGGAAAGGAACTTACGTGGTGAGTGAAATACATCGGTCCCCAGACTTGATGTTAACTATAATCATACCAAAATCAAGTAAAAACTAACCTGGTCAGATTGTGAAACTAGAAATGGTATCAGATTTGGTCAAAGTAGGAACATTCATAATAAATAATTGTTATTGATCATAACGGGGGTCGGGAGGAATTGCCCTCTTCATATTCATCGCGCTTCGATGAGCATGCATACATGCGTGAGTAAGACTCAGCGGCCCGAAAAAAAATAATATGGATTAATGCGTAATTCTAGCCCACCCAGTAAATTAAGCATGAACCCTTGTCCGAGAGCACGTCTGAGGAAAAAAAAAATTAATATGTAGGCTAAAATGAAATAGATTGTAGATTAAGCATTAACATGCTCGACAAAACATATCCACTTTCCTTTACATATTACTCATCGAAGCAGCCTGTATTTTTTATTTTTTTTATTTTTTTTCGTGTCAACGAAAGTGTCTTGTGCAGTTTAGATTTCCGTATGCCATTAACGTTTTGAGAAGACGGGGCTTCAATGAAATTATGACCACCTAACATGTTAAATGCATGGCGGTATTCACCAATGGTTTTCTTTTTCACTGACCTATATTTATGATAGTGTTGACCTGTAATTAATTACCACTCGTTAATGAAAAGCATGCCGTGAGAGAGATTGTCAAGTATTTTACCTAGTGAGGCTCTTATAGTATTTGCATTTGTAGTGGTAATCAAGATAATTCACCATCAAGGAAGTGCAGAAAACAGTGAAGTCCTTGAGGTGTTCTGCTGTATTTCTGTTTGTTCCTATTATGAGTATTACGCGCGAGTTTCGTGCACTAAACAGTTTGGTATGAAAGCGTGCAAACCTGTTGGGTAAAGCATTATCAGATATTGAGTGAAAATGTATCCAAATTTAAATAAATTTTATCCACAGCATGTCCTCTTCTCGTTAACCACCAGGTATACCTGTACATGTTGGTATCCATCTTCGCTTGTATTACATCATGTATGATGTTTGGTCTGGAGGTCCATACATCCAAACAGCTTCGACAGATGTGCTCCACCACTGATGACGTCACGGCGACAAACGTGACCGAGACTATGACGACAGATTGCCAGAAAAATTATGTGAGTTTGAGATTAGCCTTTATAAACAATGCGATTATAGAGAAGAAAATATGAATAAATAATTCAAGGGATGAAGAATATGAGATTTTCGACGGGATTGCTTCGGAAGCCACAAGAAAGAAACGAAGGTGTAGATAAAACACATGAGATGACCCCCCCCCCCCCCCCAACCCCAATAAGCAGTAGGTAACAGTGCAAGCCACGTTGTATGAACGGTTGCGGGTTGGATAAAACCGTTTTCAACCATGTCAACGGAAACGTAAAGCGTGACAAAATGCATCTTAATTCAGTTCTTGTAATTATTTGGTACCTATAAAAATGTTTATTATTAAATAATAATAAAAAAAAACTGGAAAACTTTACTTCCCGTTCCGCCGGTTATATTTCTTGCTTACGGCAGTGTGATTGGGATTTCTTTCTCTGTACAATAATTGTGTATCCGTTTCATATATTTTGGGGGTGGAGACACATCAGAAATTTCAAACAGGTGTCTCTTTTTACCCGACAATGTGCTGACAAGCTTTAATATGAAATGAAAAACTTCCATCATTCTGGGAACATACCCTTTTGTGTCCCACACCCTTAAAAATTTGAGGGAACGTGTCCCATGTCCCCCCCCCCCCCCCCCCTTGACTGATGTCCATGTGATGTATCATTTTGACAACATACAACATGTACGAAGCGTACGGATCAGAGCTATCGATAAAACTAGCTTGGATTTTATATTTTTTAAAAACATCTAGCTTGGATTTTTTTTTTTCAAAACAAAAACCTGCTTCTTCACTGCACTTAGTCAGCTACCTGTTTGTTTCTTATGCTATTTCTATCTTTCATATCTTTGCAGGGTTTGAATATGGCAATATCCGTTATCCTCTCCATTATAGCCTTGTTTCAGATTCTCATATCATTCGTAGCTGCTGTCGGTAGTTCAAGCGTCATGTGCAGCATAGAAAATCATGAAATAGTAAGTTCATTTCACTAGTCGTCAGTCTCTGCTCACAGTGTTATCATGGCCGTACGCCGTGGGAGACAGGGAGTAGTTGCCCCCTAGAAATGTTACATATTTTTTACTGAAAATTTTCCAAAATTCCACCAAATGTGTGCACCAGATATTTCAATTTCAATTTTTAAAAATGCAAAAGCGCCCTCGTGACCAGCTCGGTCGCTTCGCTCCCTCGCTTTCGTATTTCTTTGAACATTTTATGTATTCTATCCCCCCCCCCTCCCGGAAAAAAAAATCTGTGTACGGCCCTTAGTGTTATCAATTCAGTAATGAAAGCTCAGTCTACCATGTCTACAGTCTATGTTCATCTGGTTGGAAATTTTATTACTGCTAAATGCTCAGTTTACTTATATTTATTGACCCTTTATAGTCCTTTCATACTGACCGTCAACATGGTCAAGAACTTTTACGGCCTATAGCGCCTGTGTGTATTGTTGCGAAATTAAGATTTTTCGAAATCGAAAAAGAAGATGATGTTTTTTTAAAACATGATGATTCTGATGTTGACTATGTTTTATTTGTGTATAGCTGGTTGATGAATGTTTATCAGACGATGATGATGGTGAACCACCTCCACCAAATGCTGGACTTCCTCAAATCAAACGGTGAGACATGAATGCATTAAGTGGTATGAAAACAGAGACTGAATAAACTAGGAGCACTGCGACACTTGTTTCTCTCGGTTTCAGAGTATTCCCCCGGCACTGAAGAAGAAAACTGAAATCAATACTTTTGGAAAGGTGTATATGTCGGAGAACATTATCAGTCGTTATTTCTACAAATAATGATTTTTTTTTAAAAAGCATTCCGCCTGTAGGCCATGCATTGCCCATCCGGATTGGATGAGCTACTGATATGTAAATTCGTTTCTTTCTGTTTTGGGTTTTTTTTTTTAAATATATATTATCAGTAAAATAACCGAATCATTTTTATCACAAATCTTTGTTCAGGCATTCTTAACTATAGGTGATTGTTAGAGATCGATTATGCTATCCTTAATTTTGATGAGTAATAAAGAGGATTTTCCCACTACACCATGGTGTCTCATAGAGTGACAATTCGTGAATTCTATCCAGCATATGATGAAAGCATGTTTAATACCATTCAGCATTTTTCCATTCGAATCAATTCAAACATTTGCTCTTTAAAACTTAACCCACAGACTACTGAATTATTACATTCCCCATAGATTTGCAGGAACTACCCGGTTCCATTTAGCAATGTGTTGAATATTACCCTTTCATATTTTAATTATTCTTATTTTCTTTATTTTTTTTTCTTTTTCATTATTTTGTTTCAGAAAATCCACAGTTTACCATGTTTATACCTTTGTCTCGAATGCATTTTATTTTATGTTTGTTTCTTTTCATTACAGAGCCGCGAACAGAAGATAGTTCACAGCTTGAGGGCACAACGTTGCGGAATACTCTATTACCATATGACTACCAGCGCTTTCATGTCACCTTAAAGAGGCAATGGCCTCCTTATTTCAGATCGAAAAGTAATAACTGATTCGTGTTTGAACATTCTACAGTGTGAATATGATATATATTTTATCATTAAATTAATTTTTCACTTGAAAGTTTTTAATTGCTGCGATCGCGATTGGGATTGGGCGACGTTGAAACTTTTAACTTGTTATCTGCATCCAGAGGACATGATATTCGAGCGGACTGTTATGAAAAAAAAAA
>CM057153.1:38885403-38977903 GCA_029962745.1 Echinometra lucunter
GGAGAGTGTGGTTTTGAGATGACACTGATCATGCTGATAGTGATGCAGGTGGAGTTTATGTAGAGGTGGTTGTGATGTTGATGGAGGATGGGCTATACAGGTAGTGATGATGCTGGTGGAGAGTAGGGTTATAGAGGTAATGGTAGTTCTGATGGAAGGTAGTCTTATTGGCTATGGAGGTGGTTGTGATGTTGATGGAGGATGGGGTTATATGTCGATGGAAGGTGGGGTTATATGGGTGTTGCTGATGGTAGTAAAGGGTGAGGCTATAGAGGTGGTGTGACGCTGATGGAGGGTGGGTTTTGAGATGGTGTGCTGGTGGGTTTATATAGAGGTGATGGTGGATGGTGAAAGATGATAGTGAAATGGATTAGTGAAGGGTTATTGTAGTAATGATGCTGTTGGTGAGTTGGATTGGTGAGGTCCGAGCTCTACCCTACCTGTACAAGATGTTCACATTACATGTTTAAATGCATTGCAACATCTTATGTCTTTCTACTTCATGATATTGCTTTTCCTTTCCTTCATACATTGCTTTCATCTCTCACTGATTTCTTTTCATTTGCATGAATTAAAAAAATACAAGCAAGATTATTTTGGTAGCATTATATCTCTTTTCCAACAATGAATATTCAACAATGAAGAACAAACAGCTAATTAGCATGATTAAAGAAGAAGATGGCTTTCCTTCGTTAGAACAATATACAAATTGTGAGTTATACATGTAGCTACTCATTTCTTTCCCAACAGTGTAGATTCAACTGTTATAAACACTGTTAAAGATGATTATACAAAATAGTAAACAGCTGCGGTGCCATGCAGCACATTTCCTTTTCACACAAAGACGACTGCTATTTTCCTAGGAAGGAAAAAGCTTAAACACATATTTTCTGGCCATTTTGTTCTCTTTCTTTTTTTCTATTTTTGATTATCTTTTTTTCAGTGGTAGGGCTGACGCTGCTGTATGCTGCTGATAATGATGAGTACGACGACGACGAAGATGACGATAATATACTTATTTGTTCAATGATAAGTATGGCAGTTACATGTTTTTACCCCCCCCCCCAAAAAAAAAAAAAAAGGAAACCTCTTAATACTCACTTTTACGGCGATTCTATATATGGCAAAGGCATTTTTCTATTCTGTTTTATCTTTTAAAAATAATAATGAAAGGGCACGCTCTGTAATTATTGACTGACAAAGCTTCAATCGTGTTTCATGAGTAAGCACGATTGAAAAATTGTCTCTGTGCTCAAACAGACATTTGCGGTTTCGATCCTTATTTGCCCAGCAAGCTTTTGATAGTAATTAGCAATACTATAAGTTCATACGTTCACATAAATTATTGTGTGACAGATTAAGGTAATACGGTTTAGAATGCTACCTACATATATTTTTGTTAATTTTCAATGTTGACATCTTCATCGATGGTTCATCCAGAGTTCTCAAGAACCTATTATAACCAAATGCGTAAGCGAAAGCACTCGTTAATCACTGTTCTGATTTTTTTACAGGAGTGAGCGAGACAGAAAGTCTTTTCTTCTTGTACTGCATATTGTTAACGTCAATAAACGAAATTAGACGGGCATATATTTATAGAAGAATATACCCCTCCCCCCCCCCCCCCATAAAAATTGATGGGGTTCCAGGCCCTTATTTATGGTGGCCCTGAAGTATGCTCGACAATAGGTCATGTGCGACGTGAATTTCGCGGCCATCTTTGCGCCCCAGTCGCGAAATTGGCGACCCGTGACGCGAAATTCAGGACCCGTGACGCGAAGTTCAGGATCCGGGATGCGAAATTCAGGACCTGAGATGCGAAATTCAGGACCCGTGACGCGAAGTTCAGGACCCGAGATGCGAAATTCATGACCTTGGATACGAAATTCATGACCGGGATGCGCATGTCGCACATGACCAGGGGACCGTTTCATGAAAGTTGTCAGTCACTGACAATTTCAGTAAAATCCTTGGTATTGGCTGAGAAGCACTGATCACTGACTGTTACTATGGTAACTGTTAGTGACTGACAACTTACATGAAAAGGTGCCCTGTTGTCAAGCGTACTTCAGGACCACCATACTTATTGGTGAGAGTACTTCAAATTTATTTTCAATTTTTTTTTCTATCGCATCATGGACTCTACATCTGTATCTCTTTGAACAGATTCAAGCAATGTGGTTAGTGGTTCGTCTGCTTTCAACAAATACACAAGATTCTCTCTTGTTGCTGCCTTATGTTTTAAGAGAAATCGTTTCATCTCTGATTTCACCTCCTCTTTCTCTGTAAGCTGACTCTCCTGAGATCTAAAAACGCTTAATGTCGGCAAGATTCTCGAGAGAATGAGTATCCCGATGGCATTTGCCACACTGGGTACATCTGCTATCTCCGTAGTGACAACCATGTGGTGAAACACAAACATCGCGAATAACGACAGGAAAATGATGAGAGCTACAATTTTGGTAACCTCAACGTAAACAGGTTTGTGCATCGAAATGTATTTCAAGAAGAGTTTCCATCTGACATGGGGTATTGTGTCTTGATCTGTAATTTGTGAAGTTTGTATTTTATCAACTGAGATGGCTGTGTCGATGAACGTGCGCAGACGAATCTTGTATTCCTCACAGAATCGTGTGAAGATTTTCAGAACGAATGCAACAAATATTGTACCTGCGTAAAATGCCCCTTGCATTGTATTGTAGTTAATCAAGAGTCCTATTGTAGTGAATGCACTTATCTCCATCAAGTAGATGATGAAGAGATTTGCTGAAAGGTTTGTGAAAACCATCACAGAACAGCATATCAAGAATTTGAAAAAGTTCTTAATCGAAGAGAAGTGGAAACAAATGCTTGTAATGCCTGTATGGCTCTGCACGTTCCTACTTGGGATATCTGTAGCTCTTGTAACATCAGCATCTATCAGTGGTTGAAATGGTATATACAAGAACGGGACAGAATAGAATAATAATGATATCAAGAAAGGAACAAACCAGCATATTGCTTCCCATCCATTGTGGGAGAAGAAAGAAGACCAAAGAGGAGGATAGAAGAGTGTTTGGAAGCGACAGAGAACATAACTAGCAAACTTGTTTAATTCCGAACCTGAAGGTTCGATTAAGGATGGAAGATCTAGAGGGCCAAACTGGTGCAGAATTGTCCATCTGGTCCTTGGTATAGTCCAGAATGATCGAATAAACCCGACAAAGGCACCTCTGTCTCCTGCAGAATGCTCTTTAGAAGACAAGATCATGTAGGCTACCGCAGATATCCAAAAGCAGAATGTCATGACTACCACAAACAGTACAACAAGTATTGTATCAAGGGAAGAAAAGTTATGTATGAATGTGCAGTTTAATCGACGGATGAAAGACTTTCCGTTCAGAGCTATGTAGACGCCCCATCGACTGTGCGGTAATATGGTCAGCAAGACGACATAAAACAGGGTTCTGAGTGTAATAAAATATTTTCTATTGTTCCAAGAATGAAAGAGAAAATAAAAAACTCCTAGCGGTATGTCTGTTTTGGCTTCCACGAATGTTTCGTTGTTCACAACCAATGGTGGATGTTTTCTTGTGAAGTTGATGAGGATCAGAGGAGAGAATGCGGTGACAAAAAATCCGATTAACCTCAAAACGTTGATCCACCAAGCCTTTTCAACAAATTCAGTCATACCGTCTACCGAGCATTGATATATGGTGTCCATGGTCCTAGCATCTGTAATATCTGTGCGTATGGGTTTCTTCTCAGTGCATATCTTATACCCATCGTTCTGATAGCCTTTCTCTTCTGCCTCAAGAATGGTTAATGCAGTGTTCGCCATGTTGCTAAGGTAACGCACAAGCATCCTTTCTCTGTCTCCATCGGATGCCTTCCTGAAGCAATGGTCAAACGCCAAAGGAATATCCACTTCCATAGCATTGACACCTGAGCTCAGAGTTCCCAGCGAAAGGTACACAAAGTCATAGGGAAGAGTTAACAAGTAGTAACCCTTCCCTTTAAGACTTAAAATAAAAGTGAATGGGTCGATATCAGTTCGATTATCATACAGTTTTGTCATACCTTTGATGTGGAGATGAAAATATATGAGAACACTTTCCCTGAGTATTCGCGAAAGTGCATACAAATCGCCCTGCTGGTGATCTTTATCGGGCATGAGTTGACAACCACTGGTTAAGTTCAAGACCCTTTCCTGTTTGGAGTATTGAAGAGTCTGCTGACGGTGATGGCGATGATGTACTGTGTTATGATCATCCTCGAATGTACAATGAACCCTTGTAAAAAGCAGTATTTGCATTATAACCCAGACTGAAAACGTCTGCCCCATCTTCCTGTCGGATTAACGTCATTTACGAATACTGTTTGATAAAGGATATATGCGTTGTTAAACATAGTTCTCCGACTTGCCATTTTAGTTCAGTCATCAAGACATAGTTGATATGATACCTTCTATAATCCGATCCATTTGAATAAATCACTTCTTTTCTTCATTTTTTCCCATCTAGTGATGCAAAAACATCGGGGAAAGAACCAATGTAAGCCCTCTAATACTTGTGGGTGCACAAGGTGGTCTCGGTGACTATACAACTCTTAAAATATTGTTAGAGAGTCGGCCAACTTGCTGACAACGTCCTTTGCTTGTCAAATAGAGAAAGTGAAAATTGCGAAGATGTGAATGTGCATGAACCAAAAGGTTGTCCGAAGATTTCCAGATTTATCGTCAAGTTTGATTGATGATCAGGCCACAGAAACTTCGACGGAAAGGGAGGCATCTGTAGCAACACTATTAGTTACCCAGAGTATAAAAATATCATCATCTTTTTTCGTTTTAACTTGTTAATGAGAGCGAAAATGACCATGATGAATTCGGCTAATTACTAAGAACTGAAAGTGAACAAGAATACGTCAAGTAATCCATGTATTATTGTCATAACTATTGCATGGGAGCTTCCTGATGAGCTTTGATATAAGTTCTATAACTATAAATTATTCTGGTTTTATATACAGCCAATTATTGTCTCAAAGCGCTCTACGTGTATTCATTACGGGAATTATTGCATACAGGCTTACCATCACACAATTTGTGCACATTCTCCTCTCTTGGGGAGCATAATAAGCCAATGACCATTTTACAGGCACGCACGATGCTGGTCAAATCACAGTAGGACTCGGAAGCTGTGCATGCACTAAGAATCGAACCCAAAACTCTTGCATGGCGATTTCAGTAATTAGCCTAAATCATTTGACTGTAATACTTCAACGGGGTATTTTTAGGGTGGCAAGATGACCCACAGGTGAGTTATTTACGTTTTAAATGAAAGAATAGGGCTAATGTATGACCCCGTCTTTTCTTCCTCCATACTCTTTTTCTTCTGTCTTCTTCTTTCTTCTTCTTCTTCTTCTTCTTCTTCTTCTTCTTCTTCTTCTTCTTCTTCTTCTTCTTTTCTTCTTCTTCTTCTTCTTCTTCTTCTTCTTCTTCTTCTTCTTTCTTCTTCTTCTTCTTCTTCTTCTTTTTCTTCTTTCTTCTTCTTCTTCTTCTTCTTCTTCTTCTTCTTCTTCTTCTTTCTTCTTCTTCTTCTTTTATCACTTGAAAAATCATATGGGAGGGCCTCCTCCTGCCCCCCGTACCACCCCCCTCCCCCATACTAAAACCATTCATCATACTCAGCTGATACTGCAACGAAGATTATAAACCAATGGTATGAATCTTTCCAATATACCCCGATGTTGCTAGTGTGAATGCATTGTATCCATAATAAATTAGTATCGAATCTAAGACTGCATACTGAAGAGGTCAGAGGCTTACAATTATTTCCTGGGTTCGGGACTCCCATCGGTCCTACAAGACTCTCTTCTCTATAAGATTTCAGTACAAGTACTATTAGTGGGGCGGCATAGCCGACCAATTGTGCATTTTGGGTTAATCGAACCAAATTTGGCACAAATGTAGATATATGTAATATAAACAATGCCCCCATTGCAACAATTTTTAAAAATGCCCCCCAGGGCCTACAAGGGCAGAATCTGAGATGTTTCCGCATCTAAATCTTGTTATAATGTATTAATCTACCTGTATGCCCAATCTGGTGCTTTTTAGATGTAAACTGAGGGTTATTTTCGATTTCTTTTAAATAACCCCTTTTTTTCAAATTGAGCCCCTAAATTATGTTTTCAGAAATATTTATGCCCTGAAACATTCGAATATGGATTGATGATGTCATACCTAAAATTAACTGTTTACGGTATATCTTTTACTTTGTATAAAGAAAAGGTGCCCCTATGTGACCATTTTTTAAAGGCGGCTCCCACGGCCCCCATGGGCAGAATTTTAGATGTCCCCTCCTCTGAATTTGTTTATTTTACATATATCTGTATGTGTGCCAAATTTGGTTCCATTAACCCAAAGTGCACAATCGGGTATATTTTGTCATATGCCGCTCCACTATATCCTTCTACGTATCTCGATGATCGGGAAAGCGAAATCAACACTCTAAATTTCTTGATTTCTTAGACTTGAATCAAAAAAAAATAAAAAGTTTGATCGAAAAATCTTAATCTATATAAAGAGAAATCAATTCCTTATTGATTATAATTTTTCACTCTAATTTTGGATTTGACCCTGATAACAATCTCTTTGATTAATTTCCAATCTAAGAAATTTAGGATGAAGGGTGGATCCAGTACTGCAAGTAACTTTCAGTATCGTGCCGCCATGCTTTTGCTGTTGTTTTTGTTGTTTACAGTTGCTTGTTCTATGTTCTCTTTTGTTGTTGGTTTCGTCTGGGTTTTTTTTTTTTGTTTTGTTTTGTTTTCTTTTCTTTTGTTTGTTGTTTTTTGTGGGCATGCATTGTCTGCTTTCCTGAGAAGGAAACTGGGCGAGCATCACAACACACCGTTAACAAAATATTGAAGTACATTTTGCCAATGCAGTTGCAAATAAATACAAAAATATAAAATTCAATACCCCCCCCCCCAAAAAAAAAAACAAAAAAAAATTGCACGAAACATTCGCAAAGACATGTTCAGCTACCAGAGGCTTTCGTCAAAGGACGTGCCTCAATTAACATTGCCGAGACTGTATAATCAAAAAGGGGCTTCAAGTTCAATCCGAAATCCAGTAGAACGGTGGACGGCGGAAAGTAGGAGCATGGAACCTGGAATGACATCTCCATCGCGGCAAGGGTATATAACATCTCCATCGCTGCAAGGGTTGGCAGGAGGAAAATAATCACATATTGATTCCTTACCTATACAATAAGAAGAAAAAAAAAAGTTCAATTTTGCACCCTAAATGCAATACTGGCAGCACCTTTTCGGGTAAATTGCCATTTGGTCTACTGCCATTTCGTCCACTCATCACATGGTCTAACTTCATTTGGTCTAATATCATTTCGTCCATCAACATTTCGTTTAACAACCATTTACAAGTAGTCCAATAATCATTTCGTCCAATGATCAGTTGGTCTAAACCATTTCGTCTACAACCAGTTGGTCTAATAACTATTCAGTCTACATCCATTTCGTCCAATTACCACTTAGTCCAATTATCAGTTCGTCCAATATTTCTTTGGTCCAATACCCATTTCGGCTAATTCCAGTTGGTCTAATATCCACATGGTCTACTTATCAATTCGTCCAATTACCATTTCGTCTCATCATTTCGTCCACCAGCCATTTGGTCTAATGATCATTTCGTCTAATAACCACTTGGTCTAATAACCATTTGGTCCAATTGTCAGTTCGTCTAATGACCATTTAGTCTAATATCCATTTGGTCCACTATCCATTTGGTCTAATGCTGCAAACAATAAATGTGCATTATGTTCTTACTACCAGGAGGGGTCCTGATAGTGGTAATGATACTATTAAAGAAATATTATGCAAAGAAAATAAATGAATGATAGAATCTATAGATGTATTATTTATAAATTTATAATTTATAATATTAGAACATTGTGAATAAAAATAAAATAATAGATTGAATATAAATATTACTACTTATAAGAATGATGAGGATGGTGATAATTATAATAATGACAATAAAAATGATTATAAAAAATAATAATAATGTTAACTACTATTCTGCTACTCCTATTCCTACTTCTGCTGCTGAAACTACCACCACCACCACCACCACCACCACCACACTACTACTACTACTACTACTACTACTACTACTACTACTACTACTACTACTACTACAAAAAACATGTCAATCAATGTATTTCCATCTACGTAGCATTAGTAACATTAAGAAGATCTTGTCAGATAAAACAGTTGCCACTATCATTCATGCGTTTGTCATTTCACGTCTTGATTATTATAATTCCCTTTTGTATAATGTGTCATCTTCTCAAATAGCTAAGTTACAAAGAGCACAAAACTCTGCTGCAAGAGTACTGTCTAGGACATGTAGAAGGGACCATATTTCACCAATCTTGAAAGAGTTACATTGGCTGCCAGTCAGGGATCGTATAGAGTACAAAATTTTGCTCCTTACTTAGAAAGCTTTACATGGTCGTGCTCCTTCATATCTTGTATATCTCATTTCCGAATATGTACCAATATATGTTTACGTTCTTCTAGTAAGAATCTTCTTGTTGCTGGAAGAACAAAGTCATCCTATCCTTTGGTGATCGTGCCTTCACTGCTGCTGCTCCATTTCTATGGAACCAGTTACCAGCTGATATCCGTTCAATTGATTCCTTTGATTCCTTTAAGTCAAATCTTAAAACGGTCCTCTTTGCTAAAGCGTACAGTGGAATATATTCAACACAAATATGTAGTTTCTTATTCTTTTTACTTTTTTCCTTTTCATTCTTGACTATTCATGCGCCTCGGAATAGTATTACTAGATAGATGGCGCAATACAAGTGCATTATACTACCAATAACACATTCTTAACGATGCTATTTTAATGTTGCTCTATTCGCTCGCAATTCAATCATCATAGCATTCAGGGGCGAGATTTTTTCAGTGATCAGAGAGAGAGAGAGAGAGAGAGAGAAGATGAGGAGAAGAAGAAGAAGAAGAAGAAGAAGAAGAAGAAGAAGAAGAAGAAGAAGAAGAAGAAGAAGAAGAAGAAGAAGAAGAAGAGGAGGAGGAGGAGTATTATGGCAGGGTCATGTAACTTCCGGTATTATAATAAATTTATTTGTTAATTTGTTCATTTAAAACGTAAATAATCTCACCGGTGGGCCGGGGGCACAATGCCTCCCTCACTTTTCCAAGGATGAAAATAGCGCCTCTTACCCTTCTTCTCTTGTTAAGTGATCTTTCACTTCCTATAGGCCTATCGCCCTTTCCCCTTCTAATTCACCTTTCTTATATCAATCCCATAACTACTCCCCTTTTCAACCACAAGTTCAAGTTAGTGATCCCATTTTTGGTTTCCACGTCTGGTGGAAAACACCTCCATAAGGCAACAGTTACAAATAATCCTAATTTAAAGGCATTGGCTAACTTTGTGAGCAGCTGATTTAAAAAATTCTCACACTAAGATGAAACATGTGTATGAGTGCTTGTATTTATACTCAAAAACCCTGAAACCAACCATAATTTGGAAGGAAAAGCTGTAAATTAGAGGCAAACCGCGATTTTATTAGCTTTCGTCTCGAGAGACACTGAACTAAGAGGACCGTTTGCACGAATTCAAAAATACCGTTACTTGCCTTCCACCGCGTGATACGTCAATACACACAGTGCGGTCCGTTGAGTCATGTGCGCATGCGCACTCCTTACGTTGGGTCTATGCAACCGACCCTCGTATATTTTTCAAACATTGGTTCACATTTCTAGTATTTAAAAATACTTCCCGTGGATATTATGCTCTGAAACTTTCACACTGGTATTGTTACACTATAATCCTAATGTTTATCCCATTTTTAAGTAACAAAATGAGATTTTTTTTAAATCATAACAATGTTAGCCAATGCCTTTAAGTGAAAAACAAAGTGGCACAGAGAGATCGAAGGACACAATGGAGGCTGGGTACGTTAGCAGCATATACGGTCGTAGAGGGCTAGTAGACCAATTGGTTATTAGACGAACTGACAATTGGACCAAATGGCTATTAAACCAATTAAACCAATTATTAGACCAAATTATTAGACCAAATGATAATTAGACCAAATGCAAATTGGACCAAATGGTCATTAGACCAAATGGGTGTAGACGAAGTGACAGTAGACCAGCTGCAGTTAGACCAACCGAAATATGGACCAAATGATATTAGACCAAATGGATAGTGGACCAAATTGCATGTAGACCAGTTGACTATTGGACGAAATGGTAATTAGACCAATTGATAATGGACGAAGTGGCTATTAGACCAATTGGCAAAGAAAACGAGTAGACCAAATGGCTATTAGACCAAATGGTTATAGACTAAATGGCTATTGGACCAACTGGTTATTGGACGAAATGGTGATTGGGCGAGATGATGATTAGACCATGTGGTAATTGGACCAAATGGATATAAACCCCTTTTCGCGTGCAATCTTGCACCCTACATGAAAAAGGTGAAGAGATGCACCCTTTGCAGAATTTTTTTGCATTCAAAAGGGTGCAAATCGCACCTTCCTTAGAGGGTACAACTTGCTTTTAAGGGTGCAAAATGTAGCTCACTGCGCCCTTAAAGGTGCAAAATGCTTTAGGGTGCAAAGTTGTACCTGTAAAGGAGCTCCCAGTGTTGCTGCATTTGAAGGTTGTAAAGCTGAACCCTTTTTTCTTAGTGTGTATTTTTTATACATTTTCAAATACCCACACTCTAAAAACAACGAGGCTTGTCAGAATTGACTATATTACCGGATCAGCTGGGCATTTGGACAATTTTTAGTATTCTAGTCAAAATTGACACGGATTATAGTGAAAATGACTAGAAATAGTGCAAGTGTCATCTGACTAGAATGTTTTTAGAGTGCATGATTGCATAAAAATTGAACCTCATAAGATGACGATAACGCATTCATCAAGTGATACAACATTATTGTTGACGAGTTACTTTGTCCCCCCCCCCCCCCCCCCCCCCCCCCGGTCTGGTTTTCGTAACTCCAGCTATAGCTTAAAGGCCTACGTTCGTGACACGAATTATAGCTGAAAAGTTCTACGGATATGAAACTGTTTTATCAATTTAGGTGTATTTTTCTTTTTTATCTGTGATGCGGGGGTACAAAGAGGGCTGTGGGGGGGGGGGGGGCTGTGTCCATTCGCGTAGAAAGGTCCTCATACTAGGTCCCCAACTAGAAATAAGGAATTGGAACAAATCAATGTTTTGAAAGAGTTGTCTCGGGAAATAAATACGATAACTACAGAAGACAGTTTGATAATAATGGGGGGGGGGGGGGGAGAGTTCAATATGATTCAATATGATCAGAAACTTTGATTTAGATTATTTGGGGAATTGTCATCACGAAAGACATGATAGGTTTAACTTGCAAATGGAAGAATTTATGGATCGACTAAATTTGATCGATATTTGGAGACAAAGAAATCCATTATGACGTCAATTTTCATATAGACAAAATAAACCATTTAAGCAAAGCCGATTAGATTACTGGATAATATCGTCTAGTTTAAAACGATTCACTTCAAAATTTGAAATCATTCCATCAGTTGCGCCCGATCACTCAGCTATTAATTTGTTTCTTTTTAACAAAAAGATTGATGTTATGAAGAAAAAAGCTTCCTATTGGAAATTTAATAACAGTCTTTGTAACGATAGTTTGTATATCAGTCAAATGAAAGAAAAAATAATTAAATTAAAACACGAGTTACAGTCAGAAATTAAAGATAAGCGGTTACATTGGGACTTTTTGAAAATGAAGATACGCAGTTTTACTCAAAGATATTCTAAGCAGATCGCAAAGGAAAGAAGGGAAAAAATAAAAGGCCTGGAAAAAGAGGTCCAAGAATTAGAAAGAAAATTAATAAATAGTGTGAGTGACGATTTAGTCAAAAGATTAGAGTCTAAACGTAAAGAACTCCAAGGTTATTATGAATGTAATGGGCTTAAGGTCTAGAGCTTCTTGGTATGAAAATGGAGAGCCAAACCCTCACTTTTTAGTCAGTTATTAAAATCAAATAGAAACAAAAGTTTAATTCGAAAGTTACAGGTAACGGGTGGCGAGATAAGTTGTAATGAAAATGAAATTATTAAAGAAATTAAACTGTTTTTAGTAAACTTTATGGAAGTGTACGAACGAATACGGTTAGTAGTGAAGAGTTTTTTTTTCCCCACACCCTGCCGAAATTAAGTGCTGACTCTAAGAAAATGTGTGAAGGAATCATTTTGGAAAGGGAATGTTTAGCCCGGGGGGGGGGGGTCACTCTCCACATGGCCTGCTACGCACCCGCGTCCAGAAAAAACGTCGAAAAGGTTCCCGTTTCAGGCACTCGGGCGTCGTCGACGTCTTTGGCAAAAAGGGTTGCTTTTCAGCACCATTCGCTGGTAAATCGCCTCTTAGGGTAGCCTGTTCTCACTCTTCACGCCATTTAGGGTTGCTAATTTGGTTATGCAGATTTCGCCATTTAGGGGTGCAAATTTAATCTACGCCATTTAGGGTTGCAAAGTCTCTGCAAAGTCTCCATTAGTTGCGGAGACTAATTATATCCGCGACTGCTGAGACGTCTCCGCGATATCTCCGAGACGTCTCTGAGCCATCTCAGAGACGTTGCGGAGACCAGGAGGAGACCAGAAAGACTAATGAGACGTTGCAGAGACGTCTCCGCGACTCTACCTGACGATGTTTGACCCAATTTAGAAACCGGTGCTGCGTTTCACGAAACCGTCATAAGTCTAACTTCTTGGACATCCCATTGAAACGCGTGTTGTAGAATTAACACGCGTTTCTATGGGATGTCCATGAACTTAGACTTATGACGGTTTCGTGAAACGCAGCCCTGGTGACTGAACGCGTGCTGACATTCCTCCTGGTTCAAGTCAGGTGCATGATCCTGCAAACGCTCCATTATAATTATTTTGAAACTTGTCGCAGAGACATCTCCGTTGATGAGATAGGGCCTTTAGGTATCAAATTAATCGATTTCAATGTTTACGCCACTTAGGGTATCAAATTAGGGGATTTCCCTGTTCACGCCACTTAGGGTGGCTTTTCTCATGGGTTACGCCATTTAGGGTTGCAAATTTGGTAAATAGGTTACGCCATTTAGGGTGCATTTCTGAGGTTGTCGGACACGGGTGGGTAGCAGGCCATGTGGAGAGTGACCCCCGGGATGTTTAGCTGTTTTGAATCAAATGAAATTGAACGATGGGCTAACCGTTGAATTTTACAATATTTTCTGGCCGGTTATTGGAGATCTGGTAGTTGCAGCTTTAAATGAAGCGTTTCAAGTTGGCGAACTAGCGGCTTCCCAAAAGCAAGCAATTTATTTTCATAGGGTGAATACTACAGCCGAATAAAGCTTTTCGTTATGAAAGACTCCAACATTGTTCGAGAATGAAATTTTTACTTTGTCATCGGATGAGTCAGCGAAATCTTCCCCAGTGCGCCGCGCTAGTGCACGCGCTGTTCACGATCGTAAACAAAATGCAAACAAAGCAGACGATAACCTGAACCTTGTCTATATGGTGAGACCCAAAATTATAAACTCATATTTACTGCTTACTATTTACTGCAAGTTTGAACTTGTAGCCTCGGGGAAAACATAACCGTAAATAAATAAATCCATTAATTAGGAACACTTGGCCTTCAATATATTATCAAAGAAGAAAATTTTCCTTTTTGTGCAGTGATTATAGAGTGAGTAAATAAAAATTATATTAGTTGGCTGGCTCGGTCTTAGCTGTAAGACTAATCATCTTTTACTAGGCAATTCGGCCACATTAACAACACGCTCTTCCCCAAACGTCTTTGTTTTTTACTATCAGAGAGTAGTAACAGTAAATCATTGAGGAGCATTGTACATAGATCTACTGTTTAGTAGCAGGATGGGCCCAGGGATAGGCTATATAATAATTATGATGATAAAATGGACCCTTCCAAGTGAACGAATGCTCCTCCCATGGGATGCCTAGGCCTTCCTTCATATATGATTTGTAACCATTCCTGAAACCTGACAAAAATATAGAACAAAAAATAATACCAAATATGAACAGATTGAGAAACTATGCTTGCGCTTTTTTTTGAATGGCCAGAATAAATTCCCTTTTGAATAATTAATTTACATAATGTTTTCTAAACAAAGTAATCATAATTAGTTTCATTTCATTTTCCAAACTGAGTGCATGGGTCTCTAAATATTCCCTGTACGTTGTTAGCTAGGCTAGCTGTAATAGTCATAGACGTATCACCAGTGCGGCGGAATTGTTGGGAGGACGAGTTGGCTTCGATACATCTACTTGCATAAATAAGGCTGAAGCTCACGAGAGTCGGATCTGGGTCTTTGTACTGACGTTGTTTTCACTTTTCTAGGGTTAGGAGCTACAACTTTTACCAGCAGCCGGAGAGCAAGTCCTACTGTTTGCAGCGCAGGTAATGGGTTTGCTAAATACGTGATATTTCTTTGCTACACAGTCATGAGAATCAGCGCAGCTATGACACTGACTGCTAATCTAGATCACATTACCGTTGGCCTTGCCTGTAGGCCTGCGGCAGCCCGTGACACCGTCCCCGGAGGGGCCCAGGGCTATCCTTGCCTTGTTACCCGTCGGAGCTCGGCCAGCACTCGAGACAGTGCAGCTGCAGTGGGCATGCCCCCTTAGTCTTATGTAGCCTATGTATAAGCTTCTGAATCTGATCTGAATGATTGGGCCAACAAAAGGCCAACCCGGAGAATAGGGGACCGGAACGTGCGCGCACATGCCATTTGTACTGTGCAGAGATCACTCATCGGCATCAACAGCCGAAAGTCAAGTTGGTGTGTGACATTGACAAGTCCATGATCAAGTTCAAAATGACTTTAAAATATGTTTTAATCCAGTAATTATGTTCTATATTACATTGTCCTCTCGGCTTTCAAACGTGTGATTATGTGGTGAAATTCATTTTGATTTTTGCCAGAAATGTTCTCAAACTCACAAACATATGACAAATGCTTCATCCATCAGTGCATGAATCTTGTGCAGATCGTCCCCCTCGCCGCCAACTCTGCCGCTGCCACCTGCTGCATTTGTTTGCACACAAATGAATGTGTGTGTGCGTTCCAGTCCCCTATTCTCCGGGTTTGCCCAACAAAATGTCTCTTTCAGACATTGGCGTAAATCCGGGGGGGGGGGGGGGGGGGGGTGGGATGGCGTGTACAATTTATCCCCCCCCCCCCCCACTTTTTAAGGACAAAATGATATTTTGATTAAATTAATCAGTAAAATTTTTGATAATATGTCATAAACGACCATCATATTTTTAGAATTTCTATTTGAAAATGCGATTAAAAACCAGGGGTGGTATTCTGAGCGTCATTTTATCTCTAAAATTTTTTATTTTATCTTTACAGTGAAATCGGTATTCTGAGACCACTTAAAATCTCAGATTTTATCTTCATTTTATCTTGGTTCCTCATCTCCAGAGCATGTATTAAATGCGCAGCTTTTGCGCTTGTGCCCATCTTACCTTGAAGGAAAAGATAAAATGAAACTTAAATAGGGTAGGGGCTATTTTATCTCTTGGACTTGGTATGTACACTATTTCTGGATAAATTCGCTATTAGTCTTCAGATAAAGATAAAGAAAAATGTAATAATCATCAACTGCATTACTCAAGCAACATTTCCATATGATGATTAAATTGAATTTAAAGGTTTTTATTGACTAATATCAGCCTTGAAATGATCCTTGAAAAGGCATACTGATACCTCAGAAAATACTGAAGTTATTTCTGACCAAAATACCAGTCAAAACGCGTGAACTCGCGTTTAAATGCAAGCGCAAGCTTCGTATTAAAATTTGTACAAATAACGCATTTGCGCTCTTTTGCCCCACCTACTGGTGGAAAGCAGTTTCATTGGCTGAGCAGGATAAGAATGTGATTTAACAATATTTCTTATTGGTTGCTGCATCATAAATGGGCATGTCTCAGGTGAGATAAAATCAAGATAAAATGGTTCTAAGAATACTGATTTAGAAAGATTTTAAGGGTATTTTCACTGGCGTACTGGAGGGGGGGCTTGGGGGGGCGCCAGCCCCCCCAAATAAATTTCAACCATGGTTTATTTTCAATTTTATATAAGTGTTATCACACGAATGTCATTACTTCTCCCTAGACTTCCTTTCTACTGTTAAGTAACGCATTCACAATTTCCCAAATAGCATGCATAGCAAGGCAGAAAACACGCATAATATCACTACTAATGTGTTTTATGATATAACACTTGGTTTTATCTGTTTATCTGACAATGGATTCAAACTTTGATAATGAACATTCTTAGATTTACCAAAACTAGACACGGGCTTTAAGTTTGCAGTCCCAAATAGTGTTCTTTTACAGAGTTGCAAACCATCAATACTGCAAAAAACTCCTTTACCATGGGAGTGCACTTGCATAGCCAGGGTGGGGGGGGGGGGCCGATGGGGGCGGACACCCCTCCAAAACACCAACAAAAAAGAAAGAAAAAGTAGAAGGAAAAAAAGCAGAAGCGAGAAAAGAAAAAAGGTAAGAGAACGTACGAAGAGCGGGAGCAGACAAAGAACAATGCAAAGAAACGTCGGAGCTTCCGCGCTTCGCGCGGGAGGGGGAAAACTCCCCCCTCCCTGCACCCTCCCCCCTAGGGAGCGCGCTTCGCGCGCTCACAACCGCCCCACTAAAATGAAATCCTAGCTATGCCACTGTGGGAGTGAAACCCTGGTACCCCATCGCATCACACCTTCTCCATGCTCGTCCTTTTTATTTCATAGTGTCTTTGTCTGTATTATCATCATAGGTAATAAAGTATTTTGTGTAACGCTGGCATTTGTTTGAAACTTAAGATTATTTGGGCTGCATGTTTTCATAATCATGTTTCCAAGTTCATGAAAAAATATCCTTTTCCGGTCGGTAAATTCATGACACGTTTATCCATAACAGTACATGTCATCAAACGTCGGAGCTTCCGCGCTTCGCGCGGGAGGGGGGAAACTCCCCCCTCCCTGCACCCTCCCCCCCTAGGGAGGGCGCTTCGCGCGCTCATTAAGTGATTCACACATGCGCGCGTGCTCACTACCGCCCCACTAAAATGAAATCCTTTTGTTGGAAATGAGAGAAAATAAAAGCTGAACTGAACTGAAGTTGGAATTTAAGTAAAAAAAAATGAAAAAGCTCTGTATCGTGAAGGGGGGGGGGTACCCCGGCTCGGTCGCTACACTCCCTCAGGGTTGGTCGCTTCGCTCCTCGCAAAGATTGAGCCCCCCCAAATATTTTGGCTCATTACGCCACTGGGTATTTTATCTCACTGATTTTAACTGAGATAAAAAATTTTATTTTATCTGAGATAAAATGGATCTCAGAATACCACTCCAGAAAAGTGGTTATTTTTTGTTCGCTCACAAAATAAAACTGTCAAAATGTGTGTAGACCTACGCCTGTAAGGGGGTCTTTGCAGGTGGGGTCATTTTAGAGACAGAAGCACCCTGAAGCCTTGTGTAAGCAATTCCAGTGACGGCGGCTTGTCAGCGAGAAGCCGCTGGAAACGACATAAATTCATTGTTTTCCATTACAGTGTAAGATTTTTTTTTTTTTTTTTTAAACAGATCAGTCTAGAGATCTGAGTTTTAAAATTATCTTTAGCTTACCAGTTTCATGATTTTCCTTTTAACTCTACATTTTCAGGTAAATCCAGGGTCCTAGGTCCTCTCGGTTGAAAATCTGGCAGCTAACCCCTCTCTAGAGCTCTGTTCGCCTCCGCTTTTCAGAGGGAGATCAGCGAATTCCCGACTCTTCGCATTTCAATTAACCGTATTCAAACGATCGACCAATTCAAAACAACAACATCATCGTTCGTACATACCGTCATGTGCCCAGACGTATGTACATGTACGTGCAAACCATAACCATAGGCATACATGTACATGTACATGTATATTACATGTATTGGTGGTCGATCGTTTGAATACGGTTGAAATGCGAGGAGTCGCGAATTCGCTTATCTCCCTCCGAAAAGCGGAGGCGAACAGAGAGAGAGAGGGGTTGGCTGCAAGATTTTCAACCGAGAGGACCTACATGTAGGACCCTGGATTTACATGAACCTGAAAATGTATAGATTAAAGGAATAAATCATAGGCTTCAATAGCTTTCATGCGTATCAGCGGGCCTTTTTGCTTGCTAGATCATGCATACATCAGAGGAAAATAATTAGCCTTTTTAAAATTTCACTTTCAACTCTGAATCCCAAAATTAAATTGTGGCACAGTAACTACATGTTGTAGACTAAAGACTAAAAAGTCTGAAAGTTGAAGAGTTCCTGAATCAGATACATGGTGTTTTGTAATTATGTTCTGATATATTACATTGTCCTCTCAGCTTTCAGATTTTCAGTTACATGTATGTGATGAGAATCATTTTGCTTTTCACCAGAAATGTCAAACTCACAAATGTTTCACCACTGAATCTTGTGCAGATGGTCCCAGCCACCTCAGCCGCTGGGCTATATTTTCTTGCACACAAATGAATATGTAGCGCAAGTGCATGTAGTAACTAATTTGGGGTGACATGAGGATATAAAAATCACATTGTCATTGTCATGGCCTGGTCATTACTGCCCCCCCCCCCCCGCAAGGAAATCTTGGTTAAACTTATGGATGGTTTATGTACATGTACTGTGAACCAAGCCTCGTTCATGTACCTGTAGTACACACTCATATTCTTATTTACACAATTTCATACAACTCTACACAACTAATTTACAGTGTAGAAATCTGCATTTGCTATCTACATGTTCTTATCCGTGTTTCCCGCTTTCATGACGTTTGATCTAGGCTTTAAGCATGTGACTTAATCACAAATATTTAACGAGCTCTTACATGTAGAATAATGTTATGGTAGAAAAATGAATCACATTCTGTTATACATCCTATTATAGATGTAGTTATCAGTGGTCATGGACAGTAGGGTTGATGACAAATTCTTTCAATATACACATGTGTAATTTTTTTTCAGGAAATTTGGGTTTGCCTGATATTTATTAGAAACAAGAATGTTTGAATCAATACCAACCAGTGGGAATGGGGGGGGGGGGGGCAACATGATTGTACATTGTGCTTGTACATGTAGGAGAAGTGTACAGAAATGTGAATTTTGTTTTGTTTTGTTTTGTGGTAGGATTTAACCAAGACTGAAGAATGGGTCTACTCTCGCAAGGTACGCCCCTTTCTTGGGAGGAGACCAAGAAGTATACTGACCATGTGCGCAAACATGGCATCCAACAATTCATCAACCTCTACCACAAGCTGAAGGATCGCCCTTGTGATACACTCAAATGGGGAGATGAGGTAAGTTAATATACATAATGTATAATAGTATTAATGATAATAATAGGGGTGCTTATATAGGGCCGGTATCCGCCAGGTCTTGACGCTCATGGCGCTCAAAAATAACACATCATTAACATCATAGAGAAAATACATACATGTATTGGAAACATTAATTCTTAAAATAAGTACAAATATAAGTAAGGAAGAATAATCTTGAACTGAGGTACATGTACCTTATGCAAATCATAATTCAAGGAAATGCTAACAGTTACGATTTAAGGGGATCCATTTACAGAGAGATGAAATTTGTCAGTTCTATTACATCTTGACTAAATGCGTCGGGTTTGACATATGTGCAGGGCATGTTGAAGTCATTGAAACTGAATGTATGCCAGGTCGGGCATGTAAATTGAGAGGGACAGGGGATTTAGTTAACTAGTTCTTTAATCCAGTGGAAAGTGAGGAGTTTGAGGGGGCTTTCAATAACTATACATTGGGCTGACCCCATTATACTAGTCATATCAATAAATTGTTTCCCTGTTTCCATAGCACTCTTTTGAAGTTCTTTTCAAGTATTTGGTGATGTTTCATTGGCACAGATGTGGAAAAAAAAAAGGTGTTGAAGATGATCGATGTTCAGATGTGACCTACAATACAAACGTAACTTTTTTCACTACCTTTTCCAAATAAATGAAATTGATTTAGGAATAACTGATTGGTTCTGATGTAAGTTCTATTTGTAGTGTTTCAAGTAAAATGAGACTTCTAAGCTAGACCATAATGGTACAAGAAAGTTATTTACAGCCCAATGCTTTGAATTTTAGGCCTAGTATGATGGTATCAATATTCTACTTAGGCAAAATAAGCAAAGAAGCATACCATGTAGATATACAGTGAATACAATAAAAAAATATACTTTCTTTCATCTTGCTCAACATAGATTTGTATACCATTTCACTTTGTTCATTTAAGTCTCATAACACCTTCATTTGTTGTTTGTTTTTTATCAGATTGAGTATATTGTTGTGAAGCAAGACCATAAGAACAAGAAGGCTCGAGTGTTTCTAGTGGCTGATCGTCTCCTCCCTGTTTTGCAAGAGCTTGAAAAGAATCAACCAAGGTACAGAGAGCATTCAAATAATAGCTGCCAATATTAGAGTTAGCATTTTTTTTGTAAACTGAAATGTGGAATTTCTGTAACAAATACCCATAAAGTCTAATCTACATGTAGAACATAGTGCCTATCCAGTACATTAAAGCCGAACGAGCAAAACAAAAGGAAAAAAAAGACATGCAAGTGGCTGTTTTAACAGATTCAGTAACCTCAAATACAATGTGAAAGAAAGAAAGCTAACGTACATGCATCATTATATGATTTATGGATATTGGAATTTTCAAGAGATGAACACAGATCTCTATACTTAGAAATAGAATTTATTACTAGAATTTTAAATTGTCACTATACAAATTAGGTTTTCATTACTGGTTTCTTACTTCTCATTAAAAAAAAAAAAAAAAAAAAGAAGTGAAAATGTTAAGCAGCAAGTTTGAATTGTGAGTAAAGGTATATGTATCTTAATAAATATGCATCCTAAGACCTAGGATGAAGCATGCTTCAAGGGGCTTGCAAAATATGACTTTCAGCAAATATTAGTCACTTTTTTCCCCATCTTTCCTTTTCTTCTGTCAGTGAGAGTAAGACCACATGGGCACCAGAATATGCTAGCTTTATGGTTGAGGGAGTACCAGGCAAACCCTATGGAGGTCTCATGGCACATTTTAATACTGTTGAAGCTAACATGAAACTCAGGTAAGAGAGTTGTTTGTGGAATTTGAGATTGATGCCCAGTTCAATTTAAGATTGATTTTTTTTTTTTTTTAAGTGCCTTAAGCATTTCATCAAAATTGAAAAGATGCTATAGAAATCCTAAGTATAGTGTATTATGATTATTATTATTGATGCCCAAGTCAGTAAACATGAGCTGTACTAAATAGCTTTTGATGTTTTGCATGATATTTGAATATTCTGTGTGCATACATGTATGTTGCAGATCATGATGGGAGTCTGGAATACTGATAATGACTAAATAAACACAACAAAAAAATTAACTCCCCCCTAATTCAGACATTAAAGGAAAAAAGTCACTTTTCAAAAGTCACAAGAGTCATTTTGGGAAGTTTGTGAAACAGGATATTTCTGGCGTTTTTTTAGTTCTGTTGATGTGTTTTGAGGTTGTACCATGGTTGAGAGACAAAATTGCTAACGATAAAGCAAGAAATGCTGAAAATTTACTGTTTAATGCCGGAAAACAACTACCTGGTATTTTCACATAATGTACTGACTCATGTTGGTTGATGCCAATTTTTTCCACAAACTGAATGGATTTTGCAGATATAGGAGGGCTGAACATCTTTTTCTCAAAAAAAACTGTGTTCACCCAACTGTGATAAACCTGAAAAGTGTCAGGGATAGGCATGACTGGGTCAAACAATGGAAGAATTCAAATTTGCCAAGGGTTTGTTTCACAGAGCCCCAAAATGACTCTTGTGACTTCTGAAAAGTGACATTTTTTGCTTTTAATGTTTGCTCACTCATGCATGACTTGACGTATCAATCTCATTTTCACACAGAAGTTAGTCAATAAGTGTAAAAACACTTCTGCCAAATTATTTTGCTCAAAAAAAATTTCATTAAAAAGTTATGCTATTTTGAAATAGGGGGGAGTTACTTTTTTTGTTGTGTTTATATAGATGCACAAAATCCAGCCAAACTTTTAATTTAGGGTTGAGCATGCAAGTAAATGACATGCTGGCAGTTTGGTAGATAATGCCAATCAAATAAGAAAGGTAAGGGCATCAGTGTTAAGCCCAGATGATGTGTCATTCTTTAGAACAGCTGGAATCATATGAGATATATGGGGTAGTACTGTAAAGAGGAAAAAGAGGTGTGTGAGAGGAAGAAGAAGGGAAAAGGAAGGGGAAGAAGGGGGAAATAGAGAAAAGGGAGAGATAACAAGGAGGGGGAGGAGGAGAAGAAGAAGAAGAAGAAGGAAAGAAAGAAAGAAAGAAAAAGAAAGGAAGAAAGAAAAAGGGAGAGATAATGAGGAAGAGGAAGAGAAGAACAATAATAATAAAAGAGCAAGAGAAGACGAAAAAAGAGAAAGATGAGAAGAAGTAGTTAAAGAAAAAAAAAGAAAGAAGAAAATTAAGAGAATGATGGAGCAGGGAAAAGATAAGAGAAAGGAGGAGAGAAATAAGAGAAAATGGAAAGAAAAATGAGGAGGAGGAGAATGAAAAGAAAAGTTAGAAAAAAGATGAAAAGGGACATGGAGGAGGAGAGGGAGAAGAGTAAAATAAAAAAGACAAAGAGATTTGAGGAGGAGAAAAAGAAGAGGAAAGGATGGATAAGATAAGAGAAGAAAAAGGAGATAAAGAATTAGCGGAGGAAAAGGAAGAAGAAGATGAAGAGGAAAGAAGATAGAAAAATGAAGGGGTGGAATGATTTTATATGCAATATTACTTTTTCCATTTCTTACAGACGGCAACAGGTCTTGAGTGTACTAAACAGTGAGGAAGGTGAAACATGCCTTAGTTTGACAGTCTTTCCAAGGTAAGAATGACTTTGCTTTTTATTCACAAGATTGCAGGAAGTGCTGTATACACAGATTTACTACATGTATGTCACATGTAAGACCCCTAATCTCTGCCATTGTTGAAATAGGTTTTATCTGCAACTTACAGAAGTACATGTATCATCATCAAAATGGTTATTTACATGTACATGGTCCAAAGTATAATCTGTAATTCTTGAGTGTATACTTTCTTTAAATACATTTCTTCAGGCAGTATGCATGTATCTAGAAATAGACATATTTACACTCATGTGATAAACAAAGTGTCAGTAGCAACATAGACTGGATAGCATTTCTGTTTCACTTACATGTCTTTTTTGTTGACATTATTTGGTCCTCCCCCCCCCCTTTTTTTTTTTTCTTGTCTTTTATTGGCTCTTACATGTAGCCTGTAAGAAGTCAGTCTGTAGTGGAAAAACAGAGGGAGAGTACTGATAAAAAAAAAGGGAAAAAGTGCATTTTTCTACCTGCAACTGTACTGTGGTGTCTTATGCATCCATAGGAAACCTTGTTTCTCCTTTTTGACAGTTCAGAGCTGTAGCAGGGATATTCTCTTCCTTTAATTGGTATCTATGTCTACGTCCTTTCCCAAAATTCATATGACAATATATCCAATGTTATAAGGAACTTTCAAATGGTGTTCCTATACAGAAAGATGCATGAAGTGATGTGGAATAAAAATTTAATCACCTTTATCATTCCTTTAAAAATAGTGCCTTTAAAACATCTTTGTAAAAATTTAAAACATTTCATCGTAATGTTCATTTCTGTGTTAAGGATTTACTGATTTTTTACATTGTATTTATAGTGCATTCTCATCTCTTTATCACTCCTTACGGCAGTCCAGCCTCTTGCATGCTCACTCAAGCTCTGCAAACACAAATGACCTTTGTTTGCTCTATTACTTGGCAAAAAGTTTGTATAGAGGATCTGATACCTTGTTCCAAGTATTTTTAGATATCCCTTCGTGCCTCAAAGGGCTTACAAAAGCATTACATTGCAAATTTCTCCCAGGAATTCCGCTTTGATATTCCATTGTGACAGACAATTTTATAAACACATTTGCCATGTTTTATTCTTATAACTCTGAATTTGGGGTAGTGCATATGGGGAATACCGAAATGACACACGTAGCTTTGATGCTGCCCCAGTGATGCATGTATTAATTTCTCATAAATGTTGAAGTTATTAGTCACTTAAAGGTATTGAGTAACTTTGTGAGCCGCCGATTTAAAAAATTCTTAAACTAAAATGAAACATGTATGAGTACTTGAATTTGTACTCAAAAAACCCTGAAACCAACCATAATTTGGAATGAAAAGCTGTAAATAAGACGCAAACCATGATTTTATTATTTTTGATCTCAGAGACAATAAATAAGAAGACCGTTTTGTTCGAGTTAAAAAATACTGTTATCTGCCTGCCTCCCTCCGCGTGATACGCCAGTACACACAGTTCGGCCCGCTGAGCCATGTGTGCATGCGCACTCCTTATGTCTTGTCTGTGCAACTGACCCGATATACTTTTCAAACATTGGTTCACATTTCTAATATTTGAAAATAACTTCCTGTGGATATTATACTTTGAAACTTTCAGGCTGGTATTTTTACGCTAGAACCCTTATGTTCATCTCGCTTTCAAGCAGCAAAATGATTCTTTTAGATCATAACAGTGTTAACCAATGTCTTTAAGCGGAGGTTCAGGAGTGGGAAGAGTGCACTTTCGCAGCTGAAATGAAAATGACTACACCTACATCCAAAAAACTGACGTTCTTCATTTAGATGCATTATTTCTTTTCTTTTACTTTTGAAGTATTCAGTTACATTGAGATTCAGTTTTTGATATGACATGTTCTGTGTAACTAATGAGTCTGTTACATTGTATCAGCCCTTCCGTGTTTATATTTTAGTGAGCAAACGCTTGTATTGAATTCAATACATTATATTCAGTGGCATTTTGAGAGCCGGGAGTGCTGTCTAGATTAATGCAAGTGTCACAGAGTACACACTGGTCTAAAAATAATTCGTTGAAAGAAATTCAAGTTGATATTCATTTCAGTGAGGAAATTTGTTTGAGGTTTTAAAGGGAGTCAAATGTAAATAAAGAGACAGATAGATAGAAGGTTAAAGGGAAGACAAAATAAAGATAGAGAGAAGGGAGAAATGAGGCCAAAGAGAGAGAGAGAGTAAGATAATGAGAAATATAGCGAGGGAGAGAGAAAGAAAGAGAGAAAAAAATTTAGAGATGATGGAGGAGGATGTACAAGCATTTGTGTAATATTTGGAGAGAAGGAAGAGGGAAGATGGTGGAAGATGAGCACTGGCATGAATCCACTTTGAGGAGTGGGGGGGGGGGGAATGATCAACTTTTTTTGCTGATGTTTTTTTTCTGTCGAACTCACAATTAAGTGTATAAACACACGCCTTCACCTACCTACACACATTTTACTTTTTATCTTGCGAGCGAGCAAGCTAAAAATTACCACTTTTCTGGTTTTCAATCGCATTTTCAAATAGAAATTCTATAATATGATGAGCGAGCGAAGCGATTGAGCCAAAAATAACCACTTTTAATTTGAATTTATTTCACATCTCTTAAAAAAATAGTATTGTAGTTTTCACTCGCATTTTCAAATGAAAATTCTAAAATATGATGAGCGAGCGAAGCGTGTGGGCCAAAAATAACGCATTTTCAAATAGAAATTCTCGTATATGATGGTTGTTCATGACAGATTATAAAAATTTTTATTAACTGATTGATTCAAATACCATTTCTTCCTTAAAAAGCGGGGGGGGGGGGATATTTGTACACACCATCCCCCCTCTCAAAAAAGTGGGGTGATATATCCCCCCATCCCCCCCCCCCACCCCCCCCCCCCCCCCCCCCCCCCCCCCCCCCCCCCCCCCACCCCCCCGCTGGGATTTACACCAGTGAAGATGAGAGAAATCAAGTGTGGAAGAAAGAGAGAGTGAAAGAAAGAAAGAAAGAAAGAGGGAAAGGAAGTGGAATGTAACGGGAAAAACAGTCTTGCTAAATGTGAAACAGAAAACCATATGTGGAAATTATTTAGCTGCATGCATGCTTTTCCTCTGATATGACAATATAATTGTTTTACAACCATGTGTTATCTTTTAAAATCCATCACAGACTTGGTTGTCCAGACTTCTCTGTACCTTCATATTCTCCGAATCCATCAGATGAAGGAGTTACCAAGTCTATTTTTCTCCCAGATGAAATCATTCATAATGCACATCCAAGATTCAGGTTAGTGTTTTGTAAATATTACAGATTTCAAGTCAAAGTAATTATATATTACTGCATACCATGTGAAATCATCTTGTGTAATTATTTAGATGTAGAACAAATTATCAGTAATAAATTGAGGTATTGATATGTAATTTAAAGATTTACCTTTTTTGAACGCATATTGGTTTAAACGGAGCAAAGTCCCACTATCTATTTTCTGTGGCAAGTCATTTAATGATTTCTACATGTACAAACAACAGTCGTACATTTACTTCTTTCTACTGTTTTTGTATTCTATAATCTTAATACTATGAATTTTATTTAGCCATGGTGCAATGCATTGAGGCAAGTCTGTTAACCATCTAGGAAATGATTTGTGTTTTCTCCAGAACATTGACCAAGAACATTAGGAAAAGGAAAGGAGAAAAGGTGGCCATCAATGTACCAAGTGAGTTGAAGGATATTTTATCAAAGTTATGTTGAGAAGCCTTACAAAAAAAACACACAGATGATTTAGAAAAAATACAGAAATGTGCAATGAGAATTATACCCCCCCCCCCATGGCTTTGGAAGTCTCAGCAATATCACCACACTAAAAGCTTGTATACTGTCCAAAACTAGAGCAGTTTTGTGTACAAAATGATTATCAAGTGGGATAAATGACAGAAGATTTGAGGTGCAGTGCTGGGTATTTTTTAAAACAGTTCACCATTTTATGTTTGTGTGAACAGGCATTTAAAAGGTTATTTTTATGCCTCCGCCCTCCGTAAGTGGTGCCGGAGACATTCGTTTTGGGGTCGTCCGTCCGTCCCATTTTCGTTCTCGCGATAACTTAAGAGCCGTTTGAAGGATCAACTTCAAACTTGGCTCGTGTATGCATATGGGAGGGACAATGATCTGATTAGATTTGGGGGACACAAGATCAAAGGTCAAAGGTCATAGAGGTCATTAGTTACATGGAAATGGTTCGTTCTCGCAATGACTCAATAACCATTTATCAAGTCAACTTCAAACTTGGCTCATGTATGCACATGGAAGGGACAATGATCTCAGATTTTGGGGTCTCAAGGTCAAAGGTCATAGAGGTCATTATGTACATAGAAATGGTTCATTCTCATGATAACTCAATAACTATTTGATGTATCAACTTCAAACTTGGCTCATGTATGCATGTGGGAGAATGGTCTGATTAGATTTTGGAGTCTCAAGGTCAAAGGTCATAGAGGTCATTATATACATGAAACTTGCTTGTTCTTGCGATAAATCAACTCTGACTCTGTGACGGTTCAACTTCAAACTTGGCTCATGTATGCATATGGAAAGGGCAATGGTCTCATTAGAGTTGGGGGTCACAAGGTCTAAGGTCAAGGTCAAAGATGTCATTGTAGAAATGAAAATAAATCAACATGAATGTACCATCTATTTCCGATCTGGCAATGGCGGAGGCATAAATTTTGACCTCGCGCAGTCGAGGATTCATCTAGTATTTTACAACAGTCACAATGCCTACATGTACATTTTGAAATTCTCATACATGTACATGTAGATGGTGATTCTCGTTATTCTTAGCTGATCCATGAGTTCATTTCTTCTTATAGTTTTCAAAGATACCAACACACCAAGCCCATTTGTAGAGAAGTTTGATAATGACCATGATGGAGAATCAGCACGAGCTGCTCAACCAGACCATATCTACATGGATTGTATGGGTTTCGGTATGGGTAACTGCTGCCTTCAAACCACCTTCCAGGCATGTAACATCACAGAAGCAAGGGCACTCTATGATCAGCTCACTCCACTTACACCCATTCTGGTAAGTTTAACACACTCTGGTAGGTTTTTACATCTACATGTATACTGGTTAGTCCTACACCCATATTACAAGAAAAACTACACCTTTAGAGCACTTAAGCCCCTCTCCCCCCCCCCCCCCCTATGAGAATATGTATGCAAGGTCAGAGGCAGAGAAATATTTTCAAAAAAATACATCATAAATTACCATTTGATTTCTATTGTTACTTTGTGCTTGTAGTCCTTATTGTCCCAATTTATATATTTGCTAGGGTTCTGCCTCCAAAGGCCAATGGCCTATGCTGTTCCCTTCCAGATATTTGTTTCACTGTACTGTATTATTATTTATATTATATTGGATGGCTCTGAATGGGATACCAGAGAATATTCCATGAGTTAAGACCAATGTTGCAATGAGAGGAATATTTCTGGTATTCCATGAAATAAAGCCATCCATTATAATTATCATAATCTGTGCCCAACAAGAAAGAGATTTAAAATTCAATAATCAAATCATTTTAGCAACCAAAAAGGACATTAATTTTGATCACACAAGTTTGACTTACCTCTTTATGACGTCATCCAAGTATCATTTGCACAGGCGAAGAGACCATGGAAAATACGGTATAATATTGTACAGCTAATTTTGTACATGAGCCACTGGAATTCGGCGTTTTGTACAATATGCTCTGATATTGTACAGACAAATCATGAAGACAAAAAATATGCGTTTTTAATGCACCGCCAAAATGTGTATATAGATAATAATTCTATATATTTGTCACTTTTTGTATTGTTACTGCTTTTAATGGAGTGTTTTCAATGGAATATGCAATTGACTGCTAGGTACGATCAATTAATGGAATGATCAGTTGATTAGCCATTTGTAACACAGCCAATATGATGGGGTTATAAAACCTTTTTTATATTTTTTTTTACATGTACACTGTAAATTAATGTTTGTATTTTAAGTAACAAAAAAAAATATGTTTCTGCTCTCTTGAAGTTAATGTTGTTTCCTGTAAATACATGGTAAACTATTTTTGTATCTTCTGTTTGTTGGCAGATGGCTCTAAGTGCAGCTTCTCCAGTGTTTCGTGGTTACGTCTCTGATGTAGACTGCCGTTGGAATATCATTTCAAGCTCAGTAGATGATAGAACAAAGGAAGAGAGAGGTCTAGAGGTACACATATGTCATGAAATAAATTAATCTATGGAAGATGACGAAAATCTATTTTTTTTTGTATATAAAACATCAAATATGGGCATATCGCCTTTGCTTTTCATTGTTAGTTTCCATAAGTTTATAAATTGCTCTAGTCAACAATGCTACATTAGTTAAGGATACTAATACTTATTCACACACACTCAACACTTGACAATATCATTTAGAACACATCATTCATAAGGTTTTAGAGGACAGATATGTGTTTTATTAGGTATTGATCACACCACCTACAGCTTAAGTCCTATCCAAGGGACTGGTTTATGCTTTTAGATATCAAAGTAGAAATTTGCTGCTTCAAGTTCAATTTGACTGAGTAACTGAAAAGTAATAATGGAGAAATCGGGCACTAGTGCATCAACTAGGTATTGAATCTGGGCCTTCTTGTAATTGAGATTAGTGCTGTAACATCACGGTCATTTTCAATTCCGTTTAACGGGGAGTCAAAACCGAACGGTTTTCGGATAAACGAAAATATCACACCTTTCCCAAAGTTGCCGCCTATTACTAGTATTGAAAGTAGTGCTGTCAGCCGGTCCGGGATCGGGATCAAATCCCGGCAGTGTCAGGCCCCGAGACGGTTCCAGTATCAATCGATTGAGACCATATCCCGGCAGAAAAAATAAATAAACAACTTATTTATTAAGGTTGTAAACTTTAGTAATTTTACTTACAAAATACCGTACGAGAGAGCTCATGCATAGATCTATTTGGCTTTCACTGCGATTGTATTGCGCAATAATTCGCTGCGCCGTATTCATGTTCGTTTTCTACACATAGCTGAAGACACCAGTGAACGTACGGTCAACAAACGTTTTTCTAGTGCTGTGGTAAGGGTAGTACGAAATTGTTGCTTATTTCAGTTATCAGTGAAAAGTTGCAAAGACGAAATCCCATAGACTAGTACAGCATTTTCTCTCGCGGAACCATTCTTTTATACATGCTGAAGGTATCGATCATTTTTAATTCTCACTTTAAAGAGTGTGTACTTTTGCTGCACATCGAAAGTACATGTACGGATAGCACATATCAATGATTAATGAGGCGATCTCTATGGGCGATTCCCGATCTTCAAATTGGCTTCGAAAGCTCTGCTCATTGTACTTTTTGCGGAATGTACATATTTTTGTGTTGGCGGGCGATCGCGAGCCAGTAAACAAATCAAGTGTGCGTTACATACATCCGAGTGTATCGCTTGTGAAATACAGTACGGAGGTGCTGCATCATCCGCGTCCGCACCACGACATACGAGTGACGTGAGGGACCAATTTTTTGGTGAGCTTATCAATGGTTAGCTGACGTAGTTTAAAAACTTTGCGTTAAGAAAGATCACTAGTAAAGACACAGCATCGAAAGTCTTGGAGTTGATTTATGATGACAATTAAGTCAGAAAAACTTGAAATATTACAAGTAGCTACACAGACAATGTGTAATCCATGGCTGACAGTAAATCTCTGTTCATCCGAAACCGTCAAATTGAAAACGGTTAGTGGCATGGGCGGTCGTTTACCGGATGGAAAAACGTTTGACTACAGCACTAATTGAGATCATACATGTATCTCTAGCACTGAGCTATCACTTCTTCTCTGTTTCTATTCCTCTGTTAAGGAGCTGAAAGAAAATCGTTTCAAGATCCCCAAGTCTCGTTACAGCACTGTAGACTGCTATCTCTCGCCTGCTGGTGAAAGGTACAATGATATTGATCTTGTTCTGGATGAGGAGCTGTGTCAGGACATGCTCAATGCTGGTGAGTTTGTATGAAAATCTATAGACAAGAACATTAGTTAGTACAATTGCATCTGTACTGCTAATTGTCGCACGTGCTATTCTGTGCAATTTACTATAATCCTATGACAAATTTGATTAGACAAATTGTTTTCAGTTGTGAGATTACAATATAACATTCATTTTTTTATAACATGATTTTTTTTTTTTTTTCATTTTTTTTTTTTCATTTTCTGGTAGTAACCAGTACAGAATATTGGTGTTTATTTGTTGTTGGTTTTTTTTTTTTTGGCTGCTGTCAGGTAGTTGGCGAGTTGTGCTCTATAAATCTAAAAACTGATTCTCTCCACTTAAACTTGACTGAAGTTAGACCACTTATGTGAATACTTGCCAGGGTATTTGTCCCATGTTTTCTTTGTGTATCCAAGTATTCAAGTATTTGATTGGAAGCAATGATTAATCACTTCATTCTAAAGCCTCATTTACATATCCAGCTGCAGACCCCTTGTTTTTTGAGGGTTTTGCTTTTTGTTGTTGTTTTTTTGTGGGGGGGTAGTGTTTACTTAGGGCATAGTAAACCTCTCCACTTAAAATAATAAAATGTGCATGTATGCGTCATTGCTAATTCACGCTCAAATAAAGTAGAGTTTTATATGACTCGTGACATATTTTGCACTGACTTTATGAGAATTCCATTAGTCCACACCATTTTGCCACCAGGAGGCACAACAGATAATATTTGCCTTAGCTGGTTTTGTTTGCTTCCTCAAAATACCGTTCTTTTAACCCATTCGTGACAGGAATTATTTAAAGCCTAACTTGATCAGCTTTTATTCTTCAAGTTGGCAACACCAACATTTTTATTTTATTGCTACATTTTTCTTATAAAACATCATGTATCTGAAATGAATATAAATTGACAGAAATTATGATGAGAAGTCAAAAAGTTGCCAATTTGCAGGGGAAAGCAGTGATTTTAAACTTTCTATCACATTGCCAATTTGAGGATTTTAATGCTTATTTTCCTTTAAAAAAATTTCAGCATCAAACAACAAATATTGACACAACCAAAATGAGCACAGTTTGTGTAGAATTTTTTGCTCTTTCTGCTCATGTATTTGGTATGATTTTTAGAGCCCTGCATCAAAAGATATTAGACCAAAACACATAATGTGGACCCTCTGTCATGAATGGGTTAAGCACAAAAAACACATGGGTTTGTTGCTTCATATCTGAACAAACCTTTATTCTGTCAATGCCATACCCAATGATTTTCAATCTTTTCCGCATTGTTATTATTGAGAGGTTTTTTATTTTCTATTTTTTATTCATTTCATTTATTTCTATTCCACATGTGGGCTGGATCGCCCTTCTCAGCCAAAGGCTGTTCTTCTGAGGGGTCCAGGTTGGATTTCTTTCCCAAATTATGAAAGCAAAACTGTGATGGCCAATCCCTTGTAGTATAGTTTCTATGAAGAAAAAAAGGGAACCAAACTGAAACCTGTTAACCCATTGAAAACTGAGCCTAAGATAACTCCAGCTGGGGTCAATGGAAAACGTGTTATACTGAAATGAAATTGTGCTCAACAGGTTAAGATCAGTGACAAATAAGTCTAGTTTGGCTGTAAAGCATTCTCCTTCATGATGTTTTACTTTTTTAATCTATATTTTTCAACCATGGTTTCCATCTTTGTCATGGTTTGTTCTGATATTTTTGGTGATGTTGTCACATGTTTGTCGTATCGGCACCACTAATTTGCTTTGTCAGATTTGAAGACATCTAAGAAGCTTGTTTGCTTGACTAAGTGTGAAATTTAATAAGCAACAACTAGCCTAACAAGTACAAGTGTTTTTATTGATGTTTTCTACACCCTTCCAGGTATTGATAGACAGTTAGCAAGACACGTAGCCCATCTCTTCATCAGGGATCCTGTTTCACTGTTCAGTGAGAGAATTAATCAAGATGATGCCAATGATTCAGATCACTTTGAGGTAAGAGATTTTTTTAAATATATTTTTTATTTTTTATTACTTGTCATGTATAGGGATCAAAGACAGGGATTTTCTCTTTTAACCAATACTTTTCTTTTACAACATATCACTTCTCTCAAAAGGGAAGCTTTTAAAAACCACAGTAAAGGACTATAATCATGCAGTTTTAAGTGGAACTGATTTAATTCATGTTGTTTAGTTCAGTTCGCAATGAAAATCCATTGATCAAATGGATTAAGTTGAACATCAGAAATAGATAAAGGTTTGGTAATGAGCTTACCAGTAGCTGTTTCGAAACATACATGTTTTATAAGTTACATGTCTTGAATAACTCCAAGCAGCAGTATGCGGACCTCCCAACCATTCTGAATTTGGAGAAAAGAATCTGAATTTTGACCATTCCTAGCTCTTGTTTCATGTGATTTTCCTATTTTTCTTGATAAATGTACTACACACTCCTATGGGAAATGCTGTTTCTTTACTGATTTTGAGTAAAAACATCCTTATTTTTCAGTCAGAAAGGTTGGGAGGTCTGCACTATGGCACATTACTATGATGAGTTCATGAAAGGTATGCAATCCTTTTTACCCTTACAGAACATCCAGTCTACTAATTGGCAATCCATGAGATTCAAGCCACCTCCTGTAAACTCCAAGATTGGATGGAGAGTAGAGTTCCGACCTATTGAAGTAAGTGCACCAAAAATCCTAAAATAGTTACCAATTAGATTCAATTCCATCCTAGTGTAATAAGTTCACGGTTAGATTAGTTGTGTTACTGAAAGATGAACAGTATTGCCTCTTTATAGTGATTTATACAATGATTGTTGTTTTGATTTTTAACAGTGTTCAAATTGAAGAGAACAGCGCCACAGGCCTTTTACCACTAAAAGATTATTGAATAGAATTGATAATAATGTGAACCATCATTCTTAATATTGCAGGTGCAATTAACAGACTTTGAGAATGGTATTCCTCATCCTTTTTACCACTCAAAAAGTATTTAATTAGAAATGGTAGTAATGTGATTTATCATTCGTACTATTGCAGGTGCAATTAACAGACTTTGAGAATGCAGCTTACGTGGTATTCCTGGGGTTGTTTCATAAAGCTGTTCGTAAAGTTATGAATGACTCTACGAACGACCTAAATATGAAGTGCCAAATGGGATGCCTAAAGTTTTCCTGACGTTTTAACAAAGTGTGACAGCATTTCCCATAGTCTCAATTAAATTGTGGCAAAAAATTCACTCGGCAAGAAAAATGTTCTGAAGCAAAAGTAATGTCAATTATGTCTGCATATTTCATCTTAAGCTGATGCTATTGATAATGACGGAGAATTCCATTTGTCTTGCCATATTCAAGTCGTTCGAAAAGTCATTCGTAACTTTACAAACAGTTTTATGAAACACCCCCTTGGTCCTGTTTACCACTCAAAGAGTACTGAATAGGAATGATAGTAATGTGAATCATTAATATTGCAGGTGCAATGAACAGACTTTGAGAATGTAGCTTACGTGGTATTCCTGGTCCTTTTTACCACTCAAAAAGTATTGAATAGAAATGATAAAAATGTGAATCATCATTGTTAATATTGCAGGTGCAATTAACAGACTTTGAAAATGCAGCTTACGTGGTATTCCTGGTCCTCTTGACACGTGCCATACTGACCTTTGGCCTCAACTTTCTCATCCCAATTTCAAAGGTAATGATTAAGGTTAAAGTTTTTGTCAAGTGATGAAAATCACATCTATATTATTTTGTTGAGTAGAAATTAATAGTCTGACACAAAATGATTGAAAAAACTGATGGTAAAAAGCGGAATAGACACATTTGGTGACTGCTAAGAAATCATTCTTTGCGTACCTGTGATGAATCTAATTAATGACACACTCTTTGGTTAGTTTTAATTCAGCGTTTATACCCAAATTTGGCAGAATTGTGAAATTCCAGCAACACAGAGCCTCCACGCAAGTTTGGAATGTGAAAATGTAATTAGGACGATGAGTAGAAGAAAAATCTTTGAAATATTCTTGTATATTCTTCAGAACTCATTCCCCCCCCCCACCTCTCTCTTTCTCTCTGACCCTCTCTGCCTCCCCCCCCCCCCCTTTCCTCACTTCCTTCCTCTATTTTATAAGAGCTGAAATGTTTCCTTTGTTTCTTGTATAGGTTGATGAAAACATGAAGAATGCACAAAAGAGGGATGCAGTACTCAACCAACAGTACTACTTCAGGAAAGATATACATTCATGTAAGATTATACTTTTCAACTCAATACTTTTGTAAATTTTCTTGCAAGAGCTTTTGCATGAGTATAATGTATTGTGGTACATGCATCTCCATAGGTGTAATTCACCTGAGATACATTAGTTGCTGCCATGTTGGGCAAGCCTTTTGCCAGTTTGGGATCTTTAGAGCAACTGTTGTGTAGGATTTCTACATTATTGCATACAATCATAGATTAATCGTCATGCCTATTGTGTGGTTTTCACTTGGGATCAACTAGAAATTTTCAGGGCTACACCGTTCTTACTTTATACATCTCTTTACTTTATTACCAGTCAATGACAATGAGCTGCAGACAGACGTTGGCAAGTGTAATGGTGTGACCGAGTACTATGGCAGGATGAGCATTGACACCATCGTTAACGGTGGTTCAATCCCGGGATGTGATGAGGCAAGGTTCCCTGGTCTGATTCCATTGGTTCATAAGTACATTAATACAGTAGAAGGAGTAGATGTGGATACTAGATGTACTATACAACATTACCTCAAACTCATCTCGGACAGAGCAGCAGGTAGGCTTTTATTTGAATGTTTGTTTATATGATTCATAGAAGCTGTAACTTAATATTTGTTTACCATAGGTTCTCCTTTTCTGAAAACTTTCATGTAAGAGCATATGAAATAAATAGACTGCTTTCTCAATGTTTTCTTGAGATATTCTTAACTTATGCTGTCAAAGGTTGGAAGGAGCATATATGCTTTATGTGGGGGAGGGATACCCTCTGCTCTACAGAATTCAACAGAGATACTTACAGTTGGACCAAAACGTTTACATACATTTGGCAGTAGAAACCATTTTTTTTTCACATTTCACAAGCTGTATTTTGATTTTGTTTTTGTTTAATCCATGTACATATCTCTCCACAATTTTATTTTATGCGTATACTATCACAAATTGATAGGAATGACAAAAGTTGTAAAAAAAATGAGGATAATTGCTCTTCCCCCAGGCATTTGTTAACTTTTGGGCCAAACTGGACATGTAGGTAAAGTTCATCTTGCACTCATCAAAGTAATCTTGAATAATTTTATTTTTGTTGTTTTTATTCTCTTAAAGTAGACTTGAAAGTACGTAATGAGTGCTATTTCTCCTTCAGGTCGACTGAAGACCACGGCACGCTGGATCCGAGACTTCATCCACAATCACCCTGACTACAAACATGACTCGGTCGTCTCTGACCTCATCAACTATGACCTTATCAAAGAATGTGACCTCATCACAAGGGGAAAGGTCGAAGCTCCAGATCTCTTTCACACACAGACATCAAGATCCAGTGATAATATTCCAGAATCCATACAAAGTGTCGAAACCCAAATTGATACCAACTCATGAAATGTGTGTTACCTTGACATCTTCCTTATGGTTAACTTTTATACAAATTATATGGACTGATAGATCTATAATTAGGTATAGAGATGATATATGTGTATACATGTATCTTTTGGTTGTTTTATATTCATGTGACAAGTTAATCGGGTAAATTTGACAAGTCCCAGTAATCTTGACTTTAAATGAGAATATATAGTAAATATTATTTTCATTCTGATACTTTGAGCATAAACTTTCAAATGTGTTCTTTTTGATGTGAAGAAGAATCTTCATTGTTTCTTTTACTCATTCTATGAGATGGAATGTAGAGTCTGCAGTTGTAGATGTTGAATTGACAGTAGCACTAAAAGCTGCTGAAGTCAAGTTGGGTCTTCTTATACCCTTGCGACTTATACTGCAGAGTAAATTCATATGAATTGAAATGTATTCATGATCTTGATTCTAAAACGCAAACATATGCAAAGATAATCTTTGAAATTTCATTGTAATACTCAAAAATAAAGAATTTGTGACTGTTCTAAACAAATATTTCTTTTTATAGAAGTAAAAATGCCTTCTTTGCTTTTTTTTTTTAATTTTCATGATATGATTTCATGCACATTATTATTCATCCAGTTGAATCTTGGTAATATTATGAATCAAATAGTGGATGTATACTCTTGTTATATGGTTTATTTGAATTTTTAAGAAAAATTATGAGAATGAAATATTTGGATGTTCAAAGGTCAACAAGGTCAGAGTTAATGTATATTATTTGTTTGTACTGTGTAAGCATTTTGTTTTGAACATTGACCCTTTTTTCAGTGGAAAAAACTAATTACATGTTAGGAGTTGTCGCTAAAAAAAGTAAGTAAAGTCACTTGAATTTAGATATTGTTTCACTTCTTTGTACAACCCTGTGCCCAGTTATTGTAACAACACAATACATGTACTTGTATGTGTGACTATAGAAACATGATTAGATTTGGCGAGAATTTAATCTAAGGGCGTTTGTACATAAAGAATATATTTTTATTCTCATCTTCTTTTTTTGCAATATTCATGTAATTGTGTATTAGATTATACAAATGATAGAAATAGTTATATAGTTTGAATATAAGGTGATAAAGCATTCAATTTTGATTATCATTACTATTTGTGTAAGTGGTTTCTCACTTTAATCTGGGTTCTTGTATGTATAGTAAACTTGTGGTTTATATTAGGTCAACAAAGTTCAGGATAAGGGGAGTTGGGGGATATTGCCTGGAGCATTGGTATTTGTGAGGCAAATAAGCATTTATGAATATGGGTTGTAAGCGCAGATTTGGATTTTGACTTGCATGTATATCGTAGAAATCTGACTCTCACCTTTGTAAAAGGGGGAATGTGTGGACCATATGATGATTTCTGCCATATGATAAGACATTAACTGCATACTGTCTACACAAGTGCAGTAGAGTAAAATACATACCATCTAGATTCTAGGCCTCTGATTGCAGGCATTAAATTTACTGCTGACTGCCATGCAGTATAGCAAAAAATATTGACTGGATGTGGTTCTATTTGCACATAAAAAGCAGTAAGACACAATAGAAGCATAAGACGTTAACAATGGATGCACGCAGTTAGATACACACACTACTCTTAGATAGGTTCCCATTGAAATGAATACATTTCAACAAGCATTTTTGTCAAAGTATCCACTTTGGGGTAATCCATTCTCGGGATGCAGTATATAAAACAAATATTGACTGCTTATTTTCCAGGTCACAGTTAAAAACTATTGCTCCTCGATAATCAAGAGACTATACTATGCACCTCAACAGCATGGTTCAATTTTGAGATTATCTTGGGCCAACATGTAGTTTCAACCTGCCCCTCAAAGCAGTCATTGTTTGTATATTATTCCCTGGCAGGAAGTGATTACGTGAATTATTGAAAGTTTTAATTGTCTACGTTTAGCTAAAGTTGGAATACAAATTGATAGCATACAGTCCTTTGTATCTTTACTAGAATTTTTTTGTAAACCAAAGTATTGTTATGATTTTATCATTTAAAGAATTCTATAGAATGTTACTCATATGATCAAATCATTTGATTTTGCTTTTCTGTATGCATCTGTGCATCTCAGGAATATCTGATTCATGTCCTATTGCACACAAAAACATTCATGTATTTAATTTGTACAACATTCTATCATCTCTATGTGACTGTTTCATCATTCAAACAGTCGGTGTATTTCCTTGTATTGCTTCATCATTCACATAATTGTACATCATGTTATGACAGATTTATGATTGAATAAAAAAAAAAAACATGATAATTCTAGGATACTGAATTGTCTTATGGTTGTAACCAAGCTCTCTCTCTCTCTCTCTCTTTCTCTCCCTCTTTCTGTCTTACTCCTTGCCCCTCTTCTGCTCTCTATCTACCTTTGCGTACTACTCTTTATGAACAATATACTGAACAATACACGATAAACAATAAAATCTTCATGGTCAAGATAGTTTTTATATTACAGTGGAAACAGTATAACGAGGTCCTTGGGACCATCAAAATTACCTTGCTATAGCAGGAATCTCGTTATATCAGGGTTAAAAAACAGTAAATTATAAAGAGCTGGGACTGGAATATTACCTTGTTATATCAGATCTCTTTATACCAACATCATTTTGATCTCCCTCTCCTTATGAAGAAGTTTCATAAATATAGCCATCCGTATCCTCCCTCCCCTTTCAACTTGTCTCAGTATTAGTGCTCTCGAGAATTAAATGCCTGTTTTAGCCCATCATTGTTCACCTCTCCTTACGACATTATGACCCCCTTCCAATGCTGATGCACACAGCTAAGAGAGTCCGCTCAACCCTGCTGAACCTCATCACGTGGAAACAACAGATGAGGCTTCTCCACCATTGCCGTCTTCTTGTGTTGCCCTCGTCCTCGTCCTCCTAAATGTGGTCCCTCTTCCCTGTCTGTATGTCGCCCTCTTCTCCCCTGCTACGAATGGCAATCTTAGCAAATCTATCACTTGCATATTTTCCGTTTCTCTCCTCTTCTTCCTCCTCTCCCTGCTCCTCCTCCTCCTGCTTCTCCTCCCCTTCCTCCTCCTCCTCCTCCTCCTCCTCCTCTTCTTCTTCTTCTTCCTCCTCCTCTACCTCTTTTTTCCTTCTCCACTTCTATTCCTTTACTTTGCGAACTCCTGTGTGAATTCGGATCTCTCATCCCCCTGTACTCCTGTTGCTCATGCTCTTCCTCCCATTTCGCGGTCTCTGCAACATCCTCCCCATCTGCTATATTCTTTCCAATATCGGTTTCCTTTAGGAATTCTGCCTTCTCTCCTCCTCCTCCTCCTCCTCCTACTCTTCCTCCCTCCCCCCCCCCCCCTCCTTCTCCTCCTCCTCCTCCTCCTGCTGCACTTCTTCCCTTTCCTGTTGTTTCTTCTCGATATCCTTTTATTCCTGAACGTCCGACTGCCAGTTCTCTACTCTTTCGACTGCTGGTTCGACTTTCTCCAGTAGTTTCCTAACCCTCCTCTTCATTTACACCCTCCCTCTCTTTTTCTCCATATTCTCCTGCAATTTTCGCTCAATCTCCAACTTCTTTTCACCTTTATGATTTTTCGCGCCCTCTAACGATACTTCGCCCGTCAGGAACCGAAGAAGATGTCGCTTTTCTTTCGTCATACTTATGTCGAGCAGATAAACGTATAGTTCTCGACTCGTTTAGAGCCCGAGACCGAATTGATGGCAAACTCGGCGTGCTGAATTAATAACAATCACAATAAAAAGAAAAGAACGCGAGAAACTTTCAAAAGAAACACAGCGGTGGATCCGGGATTTTTCAAAAGAGGGGAGGGGGGGGGGGGGCGAAGTCTGCTCAGGCACCCGAAAACCTCAATGACAAGCAAAAAAAAAAAAATAGTCGGGCCTTCGGTTTATTAGCTTATTCAGGTGTCTCTTTACTCCCCCCCCCCCCCAAAAAAAAAAAAAAAAAAAAATCCCTGACAAGCAAGCAAAAAAAGAAAAAGAAAAAAACCCTCCGCCAAAGGGGGTGGAGACAGATTCAACCCACCCCCCCCCCCCCGATCTGTCACTGAAACATTTTTATAATTCAAACAGAAATGAGTTTATAATGATTAGACTGATGCCTATTTCAGTTACAACATTATTTAAAAGAAAGCATCTGTCAAGTGTTCAACCTGTTTAAAACTGGGTTCAGCTTGTCTATTCAACAATGAAAATAAATCAGAATGAGCTCCCAGATCATAGTTTTCAATATTTGATCAGAATGACTGATGTACGCCACTCGTATTGAGTAATATGAGTCCTGGCAAAGTTTTAGGAAGAGATATAACACACTAGCTGGAACTGGAGCAATATCGGTCATTATCAAGTTTATCTTGTGATAATGTTAACTTTTGTAACTGAGCAGATGATGACGCGAGCGCAAGTTACACGACTGCATCTGTTCAACGTCACAATTCAATTCAATTCAATTCATCTAACCTTTCAATTCAATTCAATTTATTCAACCTTTCATTAATATAATTTACAATTTACAAATAAAATCACAACATATAATGAAGATTATAGGACCCCTAACATGCCTAAGAAGCTGAGTTCTGGAATGGAAATCATGCAAAAGGCTAAATCCATATTAAGTTTGAAAATGAAAAAGGAAAAACAAATAAAACAACAATGATAGACAAGAAGACCTGAATATTACCGTGGTTTTTTTTTTTTTTTTTTTTTTTTTTTTTTTTTGCTCTATATCAAAGATAAATACATGTATACAGATAATTTCCTATCTTACACAGCATACAAAGTAGTAAAAACTAAAAAGTGATTTTTTTAATCATTCGAAGAATGGTAGACAATGTCATCATGAGCTATAAATAGAAGTTTTAAAAGAGAGAAACTCAAAATTCTCGGAGTGTGAGTCGGGGATAATTATAATGAATACATGTATTTTGATTTTTCATTCTCCACGTTGACTTACAGCAGTGGCTCTTGATATTCAATTAGTTCTTATTAGTGGGTGGTAACTTAAGGCCTCCTGGGACTATCAAAAGGTGCTATAAGAACTCGTGTGTCTAAAAGCCTAATTATTACTTCATCGAAAACATGCCCCCTTGTTAGAAAAGGGCTTTTTAATATTTCAATTACAAACGTGATTAGTGTTTAATTACCCTAACGGATGCGATACCTCCCAGTCTATATAGAAATTGTTTATGTAAGTGATAGATACATTGCATTCAAGAGCAATAGTCCTTAAAGAGATGTATTGAACGTATCGACACGTGCAGCCTTTACCTAACCTTTTTACTCTTTTCACACGTCGAGATTTCGGACTAGGGCGGCATTTAGACAAGATAAAAGGAATCTGGGCCTCATTTAAGGTGACAAAAAGGAGTGTTAATTACGTGTGAATCTGCTTCATAAGTGGGGTAAGGTGGATAACAATAGTTATCTGTGCCGTAAGAAGGGGCTAGGATTGTAATAATACCTAGAACTATAGAGACCGCCTGTGGCAATACTCTGCAAACATTGCTAAACGCGTGAAAATTTCATTACAGCCTGATAGATATTGGGTGGCTAGTTTTACCAGTGTGCGTACCGATCCGGGCGTTTGTGTTTTGGCTCTTTGATGCGATGCATTGTTGTAAGTCGCTCTTGGATGGTCAAGAAACGGTAACATATTGTGAAGAATATCTAAACGAGGGATAGTGAAAGCGACAAGCCTAATTAAAATGCTAATAGGTTAGTTGTTGTTAACGTTTGGCGGTATTCACAGGCCTCTAATGATCGCTTTAGAAAAGAACGAAAACAGTTACTTGGGCGGTAGCGTTGCTATTCAAAGGTTCTTGCAAGGCCGATGCATTATTCTTTTCAAAAGCGGGAATATAAAAAGAAAAATGGTTAGATAAATGTAAGAAGGAATTTCCAATGGTGTTAATGTTTAGATAGCGGTAAACCTCTAAGAAAACGACAATCCTTTGAAACGCTGATGAAACTTCAGAATAAATACCCCTACACACATATACACTTACAATTTTTGCCGGAGAGTTCTAATAAAAACATACCAGTGCCCTGCACATGTCCTGCCTATATTTGAATCAGGGAAGTGTAAGAGATGTTTAGATTAACTATTCACTTTACCCTTCATCTTTTCTTTCTGTATTTTTTTTTAAACTACTCCACACTGATTTGGGGATCACAATTTTTACAAACACTTTCTTATTCTTGAGGTATTTTCTGTTTTGATTTATTTTGAATTATGATTAAGACCATGATATGAAACAGTTTTAACCGAATGAATGAATAAACAGATGAATGAATGAACACACTTTTATGTAAATTTGAAATAAAGTGGATAGGGAACTGGTGTCATAACGCCAAGATGATTTAATACTGAATAAAACCTGACCAAGATGTCTACTGTTACTTCTAATGGCTTTTATAACTCCATTAATACATAGTGAAGACAGTTCGCCATTCTTATAACATTTTCTTTCATTCTTCCCACTCTTCGCCATTCTCTCTCTCTCTCTCTCTCTCTCTCTCTCTCTCTCTCTCTCTCTCTCTCTCTCTCTCTCTCTCTCTCTCTCTCTCTCTCTCTCTCTGTCTTTACTCTCTCTCTCTCTCTCTCTCATTTATCTTTTTTCTGTACCTCTCGCTCTCGGTTCCTCGTCTACAGGTTAAACATACATCTTTCCCACTTCCTCCCAATTCTCATCACGTCTCAAACTAAGCATGAAGCCGAGCAATCCTAATCAGGATAATACTTGTACTCTAATAACCATCACACCAAGCACGACCAAATCTATATAAAAATGGATAGGTGCTGGAAAAAGCTTTTAAGTGAATTGGTTTGTGGTAGGCACCGGATGACATCGCTCGCTATAACGAGCCCGACAACGGATCCTGGTTTGAGAATGATTTAGTTGGCGTGTCGAGATTACACTCGTTTTGTACTGTTAGTACATTTTCACGCCATTTCTCATAATTTCCAAATCATATTGTGATTAGGCCCCCTATCATCATCGGTGATCTCGCGATGAGACGGGATGGGGATAGGTTGGAAGAGATGATATCACAGATATTGGTAGATAAGCACATTGATAAGATGGACTGATAGATGTTTGAAATGACAGATTGATAGATTGATACATCCTGAGGTAGATGAATGGGTGAAGATTCATGTTAAACGAAATTAAAAATGGGCAATATTCAGGTAGATGATTAAGCATGGAGACAGCAGTAAAGTAAGGCAGAGAGGCGGGAGGGGGAGGAAGGACGGAGAGAAGAAAAACAAAGACACAGGATGGGGATACAGAAATAGATACATTTAGACGGGCTTTATGTTGGATGGAGGAATACGAATTCAAAAGGAAATTTTAGTAAATTCTCATTGAAATAACGATATCATTCATGGAATAGCAATGTGAAAATTGGTTTGCAACTTTACATTATTAAGCCCTAAATAATACCTATCTCAAAATTGATATTACAGCACTCATCAAACTTGCCCTTTCACCCCGGTACATGACGAAGGTTTACAGATTTCTTCTGTCCCCGCCCCCTTCCCTGAAAACTAGAGTAAATACCCCCAGCCTCATTCCCCAAGCTAGAGTTTATCCTCATGTCATTCGCTATGATTGAAGTCATGTAGGGGCGCCTCCTATCCGACGGTCATCACCAACGCCAGGAGAACCGCGTGTTGGGATGAGAGGCGAGAGATGCATTCTCGATGGAAATACGCCGCTGCTTTCTAATACAATTAGGCTGATTAAAAAGAATCAAATGGCGCATAACTGAGGCTTAAAATTGGCTTGCGGTACTAAAAATAACATCACCCTCACTTTTCACATGTTTCAAGAGATTGATATTTTCATTCTTGTTTTCCGCATCAAATCTTCATTTCCAAAAACATAATTCTATCGATTGGCTTATTTGCGAAATGGTGAAAGTGCAAAAAGACGAGAGGGTTGAAAGAGGGAAAGGATGAAAGAAATAAGGAGGCGTCATTGGAAAGCCGAGAACAGTAGGGAAACAAACAAGGACATAACAGGAATAAAGCAAAGCAGGAGTTAGGTGAAATGTATGGACAAGATCGAGTTATGTTAAGGATGTAGGGACGGGGTTACAACCATCCCATGCATGCCATCTTCTCCCACTGTCTACGAAGTTCATGACAGAAGTAATGCCGTCTCTTTCCACTCTCATGAAACTCCAGACTGATAAAGAGAATGTGTCGTTCTCTGAAACGTGTTTTCAAGAACACAGAATTCAGCATGGATGATTGTGGTAGAGTTTAGGCAGACAAAAAAAAAATGATCACAGGATGGATGACATGCATGCTATTGCACTTAGGTTTCTAAGTTCATGCCATGGTCACCTGTTTCTTTTGGTGTAACATTAATTTACATATGCCTCTCTGTACCCCCGGTGATACAGGCAGGAAGGAATTCCTTTAATGCTGTGTGCACCAAAATCGGTAGCCTGACTATAAGCCTTGGTAATACTAGAGGGCCTTGAGCACCTTGCGTGGTGGATTATGGGAGCTATGAACTTATCCAATATTATCATAATGATATAGAGGATTTGTCTAATGTGTACCAATTGTGTTTGACAACAACAACAACAACAACAACAACAACAACAACAACAACAATAAATAATTTATCTTTCATAATGCTGAATGGAAATATGCCTAAATACTTAATGTCATTTTTTGTGTGTCTTGCATATTGGTAAGGAGATGCGCCTTTGGTAAGAAGTTTGCATAACTGAACAGACCAACTACTCTGCAGTTTAAAACGAATTAGACAAAATAAATAATCAGTAATAATTTTTTAAAAATCATTCTTTCCTTTCTGATATAACATGTATAATGGTATAAATATGGTTATACATTTGTGTTCCTGTTCCAACTTTCCTCAGCATAAATTAGGGGGTATCTAAAGTTATATGCGTTCGAGAAAATGCACCATATATTTCTCGAACGCAGTGGTGTTCCAAATGAATCGCTCAAGACTTGTCCCTTCAGGTTAGACATATTTCAAGATCCACAGTCAACATATCACCCCTAACCATGCACAGACGCCGAGCAAGATCGTTTCAGCATGTATATGACAATATACTTAGTGGTATATAAAACCATACAGAACTTGTAACTTGTTTCGAGAGACTATTATAACTCTATAGAGTCAAGTTTGATCACCCTCTCTTAGATCTATTTATCATTTTCGCACGTGACTAGCCCTGCCCTTTCTTGCTTGAAAGTATTTTCTTTTCTTTTCCGGCTTTCGATTATGATTATGCCTGTTCGTGATGTGAAATTCAAATGCAGCATCTGCCGTATACAGAGTCATGCTATACTTTTAACGCAGAATTTTCTAGCGCTTTTACTAAGCCATAAAATAGCAGAATCGTGTCAAATTGAATAAAACTGGGGTATATAGGTACATGACACTCTTGATGAAATATACACTCGGTTCCTCCACGTTCATCTTTTGAAGTGCTCGCACACTAAAATAGGAAAGTGCGTTTGTGTGATACATCACAAAGACTGATGATCATAAACAATAGGTGTAGATCACAATACCATTCTTCAAACAGCATATGCCTCTTCCTCTGTGCATATTCTTTGGAGAAAGAAAATCGAAACATATGGTACATTATCATATCAAAGAGAACTATCCGACTGTTTACTGTACCAACTCTGAAAAGAGAAGTTCACCAAGATATGAAATGATTGATACCTTGGTTATCATGAAAAGGATTCATTCATTTAAAGGACTCGTGTACCTTAGTCTTGATTTATTTATTTAGTATTGTATTATGTATGTGTCTATTGATCCCCCGAATGTACTGCGAGTAGGAATGGGGGACCCTCTGGGTTTCAGTGATTAATTTTGCTTGCCCCATTCCTGGCAACTTGACAGTGCACTCGAGGCATCAAATTTTATTATTTTCAACATTCCTATATGTATATTTTTCATCATCTTTGTAATGTTCCTTTTATGTTCTCTGAATTGGCGAATGAATAACAATAATAAAATTGAAGATGGAAGTTCAAGAAACGTTTGTAGCCGGAAAAAAAAAAACATTGCCTTGACGAAGAAACCACTTCGATCATTTTCATCATTTTTACCTCATACTCTTAACTGTGATACTTCCAGCATGTGTAAGTATTATAAGGAAACAGAAAATTTCTGTCTCTGCATGTCTACTGCAGTAGTATATTTTGAAAGTTATTCCAGATGCAGAACTTCCACAAATCTATTTCATCATTTTATGATTTCATTTCAACTCTCCTCTTTGTGCTTCGCATCTCAACGTTATTGCATTAGAATTCTTCTCTGACATTATAACTGTACAGAGTACCATGCACTTCTCTCTATCTCTTGAGCAGAGTAGAACAAAAGTCGTTAAAACACTAGCAAAGAACTCCCCTTTAGCTTAGAAGCAAATCAACGTGATATTAGTAGTTAACACAGCACGTACAAAACTTTTATTATTCCGAATTAGCTTACGCATACTCTTGTCAATAATAATTCTGTAAGCATGCCCGAACCACCGTTTTCATCATGAAGTTAATATTTTTCGGCGCTATTTCGTACACCATTAGGTAGGTGGGAATATGGAGCTATTGTTAGACAAGTTTCTCGGATCAAACTCATAATGACACGAAAGGCACGTCTGTACCGCGCTTGTATATTCCGGTACTTACATTTTTATGATTGATTCTTATATTTCGTTTTATGGATGCGAATACTTTAGTTAATTCGTTAATAAGTAAACGAATTTACATTACATCGTAAAGTATTGCATCTGATATGATATGCTTTATCATACTACAGTTTTATTTTCGTCAGTAAAGTCGCGCAGTATTCATTTTTATCATCTAAAAATGCGCACTGAGCATGCTGAGTCACTTATTCGGGAGATGTTATTGCATGATAAGATTCTAACAATAACTCTTTTCACTGAAAATATCAACAAACAGGGAAGATAATAAATATAGGCCTGCAATATGAACATTTTGCCGCTAGTGTTAGGATTTGGAAAACTGTATCAAAATATATTTGTCAGATATCGTGTAATTATGTTTGTACGCCACAAATAAATTCTAAACTCATGTTATTCTATCTCGCATTGTAATTAGGGAGTGCACCCAGTACACAGTTTCCTCCATTTGCTCTTTAAAATTTCTCGATCACTAAATTACAAACAAAAGTGATAATCTGAAATTATATAAATCATGATGATGGCAATCATAAACACGATTCATCATCGTTATCAAAATCAAGTCACAGCAAGTTTTTGTGATCGAAATTTACTTACGTGAAAATGAACGTTGAAACGACTTCATCAGATAAAGTCATATGAAACGGACATTTTTAGTTTTAAGCCCGTCGATTGTATAAAAGGATTAGAAAAGAGCTAAGACTTGTCAACAGAAAATATAAGCAGCGTGGAGTAACCAGCATTTACAAAAGGGGGAACTAGCCCAAGGCAAGCATAAAGAATTATTTTTTTCAAAACAAACACCTCGAAGGGAATGAGACAAAGATGCTGAGTGTTTTTAAATGACTCACTTTATACACTCTCAAAAATATTGGGTAAAAATGCACCATGAGGGTAATTATGTGTCCAACCAACTTTGGGCATTTCTTTGGGCATTTCTTTTTATCCAGTTGGATGAAAATTTTGCCCATTCTAAAGTAATTACTGCTTTATTTTTACCTTTACTGGACAATATGCTTCCCGCATTGCGTGAAAATATTACCCAAAGTTGATTGGACATATAATTATCCCCGTGCTAGTTAAAATTTTACCCAATAACTTTTACAGTGTACTTTTTCTTGCAAATTGTTTCTTTTCGGGATTAACAGTTGCTTACCTCACATGATAAGAGTAGGTTAAATAAATACCTTCTTCTTTCACAGTCTTTGGTGGACATGGTAAATTGCTTTGAATGGGGCTATTCAATCAAACCATCTTAACGTTTGCTCAGCAAACATCTTTGAGAATATACTTTTTATTAGCTCGCAGACATTTCTAGTTCTCTTTCTCCGTATCCATGCGTTTCACCAACCCTCTCCCCTTGTTCTGTTTCTTTCTCCAAGCTTTCTCCATCTCTCTCCCTCTTTCTCACTCTCTCACTCACACACCCACCCTCACCCACCTACACACCCTCACCCTCTCTCACACACACAAACACACCCACACACTCCATCACTATTTTCATTCTCGTTCTTCCCTCTCTGATATACTCCAACATATTAATATAGCCTCGGTCTCTCTCTCTCTGTCTGTCTCTCTCTCTATCTATCTATCTATCTATCTATCTATCTATCTATCTTCCTCTCTCTATCCTATTCCTCACCTGCATCTAATTTTCTTTAATTTCTCTGCCTTCCTCTCTTAACATCTTTCCCCCATACCACAATGCTTTCTTCAACTTTTCACCTCCTTTTAGTAATCTAATTGAAACCACTTGCTTAGAATCTTTAATCGAAAATATTTCATTTTGCATTGTTTTGGGATCCCCTTTGTAATAACAGGGTCCTAAAAGAAAATGAGGATACTGGATTGTCAAACATTAATAAAGAAAACTAGATGAAAGAATCGTTCTTCATAAATTCAATCAACATGTACATAAATGAATTTGTGTTCAGTATTGATTGTTAGCTGCTGCACGTAATAATGGTGCGTCTATTCAGCGGCTGTCGCTATGCTTCTCAGCCGCAACTACCAGGGCGTCACCTGTGGATCGAGCCGATATCATGTACGTGTCCTCGTGTATTAAACGTGGGTCTTTTTTCCCTGTATAATATTCTAGTCGCGTTCCACAATCACGGAGCTGCAGAACACGCAATCTCACGGCGTGCTAAGCGGCGCCTTCTCTCATTAGATGATAGTAGGCACCAGTCAACATACAACCCGGCTAACACACGGGCACAAACAGATTCACAGCAAGGCGCCAATTGTTGTGGAGGCAGCATTTTAATGGATGCTTAGTCACATCTCCGCCGTTTTCAGCCCGACCCACGCTTGTCTGTCGGTGGACTTCCCGCTGCTCAGCTGTGTCAAACCGTTTGATTTTCTAGCACTTTGATAACAATTGTACCCTCTTATCTAAGATGAAGATGTAATCGGCAAGGAAAAAGAACAATTATCAACGCTGAATCACCGAATTATATTGTATTAATATTTTTTTTTTTAGAATTGGATTGAACTGCAAATATCCCTCTGACTTATAAATATCAACTTCCATGAATTATGTTTAGAATAATGAAATTGAATTCGGCTGTAATTTTTCATGACGACTTTTTAACAGAATGATGTTAATCTACATGTACATACTCCTTATGAACCACATAGGATTTAGGAACGGGGTGTGGGTTTGTTACTTTACAGCTGTCTGCAGGAGTTCTAATTACACTTTAAACTATAAAAGGGTAATGCTCAGAATTCTAATAAAGATGATGATGATGAGAATCAAGGTTGGCTGGGATAGGGATGTTGTATGGATGATAAAGATGTCGAGAGGGACGGTGATGACGATGATGATAGAGATGATGGTGAATATCATGGTAACGTTGACTAGGATAGGGGTGTTGTATGGGTTGATGATAGAGATTACGAGAGTGAAGGAGGGTGTTGACGATAATGATAGAGATGACGATGATGATAGAGATGACCATGACGAGAAGGAGGGTGATGACGATGATGATAGAGATGACGATGAAGAAAGAGATGATGGTGAATATCATGGTAATGTTGACTGGGATAGGGTGTTGTATGGGTTGATGATAGAGATTACGAGAGTGAAGGAGGGTGTTGACGATAATGATAGAGATGACGATGATGATAGAGATGACCATGACGAGAAGGAGGGTGATGACGATGATGATAGAGATGACGATGAAGAAAGAGATGATGGTGAATATCATGGTAATGTTGACTGGGATAGGGGTGTTGCATGGGTTGATGATAGAGATTACGAGAGTGAAGGAGGGTGTTGACGATAATGATAGAGATGACCATGACGAGGAGGAGGGTGATGACGATGATGATAGAGATGACGATGAAGAAAGAGATGATGGTGAATATCATGGTAATGTTGACTGGGATAGGGGTGTTGTATGGGTTGATGATAGAGATTACGAGAGTGAAGGAGGGTGTTGACGATAATGATAGCGATGACGATGATGATAGAGATGACCATGACGAGAAGGAGGGTGATGGCGATGATGATAGAGATGACGATGAAGAAAGAGATGGCGATGATGATAGAGATGACGATGATGATAGTGATGATGATGATGATGATGATGATGATAGTGGTGATGATAGAGATGACGATGATGATAGAGATGACGATGATGATAGTGATGATGATGATGATAGAGATGACGATGATGATAGTGATGATGATGATGATAGAGATGACGATGATGATAGAGATGATCATGACGAGGAGGAGGGTGATGACGATGATGATAGAGATGACCATGCATGACCATGCATGATGGTGAGAATCACGGAAATGTTGACTGAGATATAGGAGCGTTGTATGGGTTGATGATAGAGCCTGGAGTGAAGGAGGGTGATGACGATGTATATGATGATCACGATAACGTTGACAGTGATAAAAACTGATGCTGATGACTGAATTGAACAATTATTTCATATAAAAGGGAGAGGTGATAATCCCACAAAGAAAAGAAAAAGAGCAGGTGGTCACCTCAGTGCAAACCCGATGCAAACGACTTAATGATTATCAATTACTTTGTATTGGCAATAAGCAAAAAATGTCAATGCAAATTTTGGGTACATTTTTTATTTAGGGAAAAATTAGTATTCAGAAAAGAAAAACTAGAATTATTATGTAAGTTTAAAAAAAAAGAATCTCCCCTATTACAAGCGTTAAGGCAAACATTCAGGAATTGATCACTTTCGAGAAGGTTTTCTTCTGCGATGACAAAATTTTGAAAAATTTCTGAACTCCTTTTGAATTTTAATTTTTAAAATTGAAGTCTCAAACTAACTAATCTTTCCGATCGTGACCAAGAGCTTTTCCAACGGAGAAAAAAAAACCTTCTGTGAACATATTAATTTCAAAACAATTCAATTCAATTTGTTTTTCATGCCTGTAGACATGGGCCTTAAGAATTTCTTAAAAGTTCAGGGATGATGGATACTAATATTACTTTTCACGTGTTTTCCATTTTCTTATTTTCTATCTCCTCCCCTCCCTCTGCTCTTGTGTGCACTTTTATCTCTCACTCTCTCTCTTTCTCTCTCTCTCTCTCCCTCTGTCTCCATGTCCCTTCAGTTTTCTTTTTAAAGAGTTTGTCCCCTTTTCACGCACACATATAACACACACACCCATACGCCCGCGCATACACAACCTTCTCTCTGTTTCTTTCTCTTTTCCCCTTCACTTTCTTTTTTTTTTTTTACTTTGTTTACGACCTAATTTCTCACGCACAAACACACACACACGACCCGATGTTTCTTTCGCTCTCTATCTCTCTCTCTCTCTCTCTCTCTCTTTCTCTCTCCCTCTTCTTTGGTCTGATTATTTCTTTTGAATATAGAGTTAAGTCACATTCATTTTCCAGAAAATTGTCTAGTGCTCAAAATTACTGTTATCAAAATCATTTTTATGCAATGCAACTTAAATCAAACCTTAGCAAATGCAACAGTATCATCCCTAACCTATACAGTTGGAAACACAGGAGATGAATGACGCATGCGCACAATTCAACAGATTGTCTGGTAGTTAGTGAGCTAGCCAATAGAGAAGGGGATACCTGTTAATGAATGTGATTTGCGCTGACCCTTTTAATATTGTCAACGTGCGTTAAAGCCTCGTCAATAGCAAAGGGTGGAGTGAATTACGAATCTGACTTTTCCCCCTCTCTTTCGGCTGTTTCAGGTCTGGTTTGTTGGTCTATTATAATAGCCCGAAACGTAAGAAACGACGTGTGGTGCTATTGTTACTCACCGCATGTTAATAACACCGTTCAGTAGGCTTCACATCGAGTTGTTAGAAAGGGACCGAGATTTAGAGCGAATTGATTCTCTGGATGGTGTATCATGTCGGATCTCAGTAACAGGTCAGGTAACTCCTCAGCGAACTCCAATCAATTGCATATCTGATATTGATCTATTTCAGCACGACATTATTCCCCTGCAAAGTGACAAACTTAGAAACCGCTAAATCCTCTCAAAAGATATTCCGTTTTATTTAAACCTGCACTTTTTCTAGAAAACTTTGTATATATATTCCAGAATTGCTTCCTTTAGTGACGTACTATAAAGAACATTTTCAAATTGAAAGGAACAACTATATTTCGGAGGAGATTTTGAGGTCTGGGTTCTCCACCTGAGTAGAACAGAGTCAGCATCAAGAAGTCTGGAATGGCCATATTACCAATGCCGAGGTAAGTCATTACACTTTACACTGTTGTTCTTGCTACCCTAAATCCAACAATTTTGTCAAATGATACTAGGCCTACATAATTTTATCATCATTTCATCATTATTTTCAGGTAACCACTGAGGATGCCTGACAAAGCTACTAATTATCATATTCATTATAGATCTTGATGCGGTACCGTTTGAAACCTCATGGTTTTTGATAAGCATGTTCAAACGTTGCACAAGAACATCAATAGAAACTTAGCTGCGAGTTAACATGTTCTTAATGGAAATCGCGAATAAGCTTTAAAAAATAAATGTCAAGTGCCCGGAGGTATAACCTAAAAATACTATGCGTATGATGTATTTTTAGATTTTATGAAAATTTGACATTTATGGAAGAGAGAGTAAGATCAATTCTGACTTCTTCTTCTTCATCTTCTTCTTCTTCTTCTTCTTCTTCTTCTTCTTCTTCTTCTTCTTCTTCTTCTTCTTCTTCTCCTTCTTCTTCTTCTTCTTCTTCTTCTTCTTCTTCTTTGTATTTACGTTTTGACTTTAGGTTGCATAAAGTTTCGAAGTTCATGCGGGAAGTACATATAAATTTTATTTGATTCGAAAAAATATTACGAAATATAACCAAGTTTAACAAGCTATAAGAATAAGGTCTTTAAACCGATCAAAATCTAATGATTATCGATCATTCTCGATCATTATTTGATCTAGCGGTAACGTCCGTGTGCAGCTCTTCTCCTACAAATTGACTCTGAGCCGGCCCCGTGCAGGTTCGACTCCCAGTCACGTCTTTCGGATGGTGACGTTAAAGGTCGGTCCCAGATGTATATTTTCCCAGATATACATCTGAAATAAAAAAAAAAAAATTATTTGATCACTGATGAATATATTGATGAATCTATTCAAATCGTTTTAAGACTTCATGAATCAGATACTTATTCAGCAAGGAAGCCAACTTAAGGAGCTTAAATGTAATAATATATTCAAATCCAGTCATTTCGATTTTCACCTCTAGATCATGTAGATCGGCTTAAGAATTTAGCACAAAAATATACACTTTGCGTGAACTCTTTTGTAAATTATTTGGTTAAAATAAAAAATGAAAAAGTAGTGGAATCTAATAAATTCAATTCAATTTATTTCACATCTCTTTAAAAAAAACATCAGAAATATTTGACAGATCAAATTTACAAATCAATATGAATATTACATAATACAACATATTAAAATGACATAAATGTACATGTCATTATAAAAGATAAAAGAAAGATGGAGTGTGGAGGATGTGGGAGATTAACAAAGGCCAATGCCTGTCAAGGTTAAAAATGGATTTTTCCTCTAATCGTTTTGACTTCCTTAAACGTTTTGACTTTCTAGATACGTTCTTCCACCCGGTGTAATACACTGATGCACGTGAAACTCTACCTTTCTTATACCTTCGGAATGCGCTTTGAAAAAATAGATAAATAAGGAGGGGCGCGCCCCTGGATCTGCCGCTGTTCCTAGTGCTTAAAAATGGCTAATTTATGAAGGTATGGAATACAGTTGCAAAGCAGCAAACTCAATTTACAGAGAATCATTTACTAATTTACTTTAAAATATTGAAGGCGGAGTGCAGTTTCTGTGAAATTTGTCGATGATTGATTGAAACAGACACTCTGAAATCTGTATGTGGTTTCATGCAGTTCTGTATTCATTCAATAAAAAGGGGAACAAGTTCCTTCTAAGCCCTTTATCCTTTTTTTTCACATCCATGCCTCTTTTTTTAAAGGAAGGCACGCAAATAATTTAAGGATTTTAAAAGATCAGTGCATTGCACACCAAGGCAAGGTGTGAATAATTTCTAAACACCGTAGAAATGTAGTTTGAAAATGATTTATTGAAAAAAAAATGATTCAAAGGAAAAGAATGTAGTTCTTCGATAAATGTTAAGTGATATCCCCAGTTACTGTGCCGTTGAGCAATATGGGTAAAATTTATATGACGAGAAAATATGTGACATGAACTATGTATAGATCTATAAAACATCAACAGCAATCAAACAAACAAGAAAAAAGCTTACATGCGTGAAATCAGAAAAAAAAAATATTGAAAACATCGTATCTTATAATTAGAGATGAATTTATCAATGATTTAGACCATGACATAGACATAGATATATTTACATCTAAAATTCTTCTTACAAAATACACATTTTAAAAGGTAAACATTCCGTTTATGGAAAGGCCTTTTTGCTGTAAATGTCCTAAATATACTGCTGGATTCTCTTCCTCTTTTCCTTGGATCTTTGTGGAGCCATTATAGGATGATATGAAAATAATCGCTTCATCTTGACTATCATATTAAGTTTAAAGCTGTTAGTCATTGGGCATGCTGGGATACTCAGTACTTTGTCATGGTCTAAATTGATGTTTATCAGACTCTCCTATTCTTCTTCTTCTTCTTCTTCTTCTTCTTCTTCTCCTCCTCCTCCTCCTCCTCCTCCTCCTCCTTTCTGGTTGTTGATTTGTATCAAAGTTTGATATTCATTCATTCATATGGATATGGTAAATTCAGTGAGTGAAGCTAAAATCTCAGTTTAAGAGAGAAGAAAACAAGATCTTCTTGTGTATGATTTCATAATTTTATAAAAAATCATGCCCTCAGAAAAATTAATTTAGTTTTTTTTTTAACCCTGTTTACCTTTCATTCATAGTTTATACGAAATACTGTGAGCTTCAAGAATTTGATTTTTAAAGAATATGTTTCATTAATTCGCTTCTATCTGATTAAATTTTGTGTATGTTTATTTCAGTGATAACTTATTTCACAATGCAACGCAGTCATGGCAGTATGGGGTCTGAAAATAAATAAGTTCAAGCAAGGTTTATACATTGTCGCCATCCGAATGAAGTTGAATAAAAAAACAGATACAAAGGTTGCATCAAACAGATATTCAAACGATAATAGGAATTAAGAGAGAGAGAAGAATGGAAGAAAAACTAGAAGAGACCGATATGATGAAAGGACTCGGTGGATAGATAAACGGACTAAAATGTTTCAGAATTAAATTCCCCTCAGGCTATCAATCCATAATAATCATTTATAACCCCGCGATAGACAAAAAGGGTTTTGCAAGCGAATATATAGGTCCACAAAAGCGAGTATTATGCTGTTGTTTTTGTGCAATCTGTTCTCGAATTAACATATGTCACTTCTATCTTCCAAGTATGCTCTAAATATTTTGGTTTATAGCATGCATGTCAAAGCTTTCGGCTTGATAACTTGTTGAATAATGCATTCAACAGAATAACGCTCAGTGATTTATGAAAACAGAGTTTTGGGTGGCGTTGACAAATCTCAGAGTTATGTATGCCTTTCCTTTTATCCAAATTATCTGGCTCATCTGTGTATGATGAAGATAATTACCACTAATGTGCTAAAAAAATTATCAAATAATGTAGAAATATAGAACTGTACAATTTCAACTCCGATAAATTACTAAGTTTCTATTGTAATCATATCATTATTCATGATAACATTGGTTTGCCGTCTTTCTAGCTTATAGTTCCAGATTACTGCTATCTCTATAACTTAAAAAAAAAAAACCTCTCGCAGTCTCAATTGACTCTCTCTCTCTCTCTCTCTTGCTCTATCTATCTATCTATCTATCTACCTGTCTCTGTCTATCTCTCCCACTGCTTCTCTTGCTCTCCTGCCATTTTTCTAGTTTTTCTAACTACCAGCATGACATTTGCGTCTGTTTGTCTTGAAACAACAAAAATTATAGGGACATCGCAATCATGTATTTTTATTTATCTATTTATTTATTTTTATTTGCGTGTTCTTCTTCTTTTAACCCTCTCTTCTCCAGTCCCATCGCGCATTTTAACAACAATGTTCAAACCATATTTAGTTGTTATATGTCTAAATTATTGCTTAGACTGATGTGGTATGATTATTTGTATAAAATGTGGGAATACATATTTTTAAAAAAGAACAGCGTAATACATGTGGTTACTGAGAATAAAAAATTCTTTATAAGATCATGATCAAACTGGCATAACACAAGACAGTGGTAGAAATTCTAACAGAAGGCAGTTGCATTCTTTAGAAATATTTTTCAAAGTATTGCTAAAAGTATTTCTATAAAGACATTGTGTTTATTCACTCTCTGTTATTCTGGTAAATCTGGGTTTACTAAAATGGGTGCTTTGTGAAGTTCAGGGAATTATGGTTCCAATTAGAGTATATAGGAACATTAACAGAGCATTTACAACTGACAGATGTGTGTCAATTCTCCTTCTTCTAAAGCGCATTTATTAAGCCATCATATGAATTTCTCTTAATTCGGGGATTGAAAATGGAAAGTGAACAATTAGCCTTCCATGTAGAATCGAGTTCATTCTGTATTTTCATTTCCTCTTACATTCCAAGATTATTCGTGTGTACATTTCTTCTTTTTTTAAAAAGAAGTATTCGATGCTTGTCAGTACTGCATTATATATCATTACTGACTTACTTTTATTTTTTTAAAGACTTTCCCATTTCTTAGCTTTCAATAAATATTTTCTTTTGAATAGTGTTCACAAAACGACTGTCTAATTGAAATAGCTTGCCTTAATCTAATAGTCTGATTTTGAAACCTGATACTTACGGATATTTTTTAGCGAACGCTGATAACTGACATATATTCTTTAAGGAGTCGCTATTTTTTTTAAAAAAATATTTTTTAAATAATTTGCTCTGAAATACATTCACCGTCAAACATAAATGCAGAAATTGGTTTTGAATGCCAAACTTTCCCTTATAATCATGATAATATGTCGATTTTAAATTGCATCGTATCATCTATCTATGACATGGAAATGGGGGGGGGGGGGTTAAAGATTGATATAAGATTAACCTTTATTCTTCGTTTAATGTAATTTTAGTACATTTATTTTCCTTCGTAATCATTGTAATTACTCAGACTTCCATTTTATTATTTTAAACTATAAGCTCATTAAGCCGCATATAGCTATAAGGTAATGGAGGAGAACAAAATCGATTTAGGAACCAGCTAGCCCAATACATCATGGGAAAAGATATTAGAATGGGGGTAATCACATTAAAATTGAGATTGCATTATCATAGAGGGAACGGTTCGGTTCCCCGCATGGCTACACATGGGTGCTGTTAGACACTAGGGATTAATATTTCTCAACGGTCGCTGATTTTCATTAAGGTTAAGTACCTATCTCATGCAACGGGGTCGAAATTATACGAGACAGAGGGGTTGGGAGGGGGAGGGAAAGGGAAAGAAGAGGGATGGGGAGGGATGAGAGTGATCTAATGAATTTACTTAAGCTCTATGGTGGCAACTCATATATTTATCGCAAGAAACACCCTATTTGACCTGCATTTTTATTTCAATTCGTGTACGTTGGATAATAACGCTAACTGAAGATAATGTTGTGTGTTTGATTGTTAGTTGATTCGTTCTTTCTTTTTTTTTTCAAATTGACTATCTAAATCTGGTGGAAAAGTATAATAATCATTTTGTTATTTCGCAAACCTTTTTCCATCCCAAATCTCTTTTATTGGGAAGCTGGATGGCAGTTTTTTATGCTTTTGATTATTGTTACGCATGTTCACGTCGTGAAAATATTAGTATTTTGTCCCGCAAATACTTGTTTTGAAATTCAATCAAACATGTTTCTTTACAAGCAAATAATAGTTTTCGTATATTACAATATTCGTGTGGGGTTTTTTTTCTTAGAATGTAGGATAAACTTATAAAGAGAGATGTACATATTTTAACAGGTTCGATTTATTAGAGACAGAGAGACGATGTTTTCCTCCCCCAAAAGGTAATACCGCGATGATGATGATGAACAAGTGATGAGCGGAAACCTAATCATAAAACTGTCCCAGTTTACTTTCAGTCCCATTCCCAATCATCTAAAAGGTTAGGGTGATTCTTTTTAAAGTCATCAGACATCGTTTATGAGCTATACTCTGATCATTGTTTTGCCCCATTGCCATTCTCTTAGGGATTGGAATGGGATGGGAATTGATGAGATGAGTCAGTCAATCAGGGGTGGTTTAGCGATGAAACCTTTCATAAGATACCTGATTGATTAGATAGTGTGTTCATAAAAGGTTGTTATTTTTTTCTTTGATGTACAGAAAGTGACAAAAGATAAATGAACGTGGCCCTAAACGCATTATATCAAATTAATCGGGAATGATTATGGACGAAAACTGTCCTATAGTTTGCGGAACATTGCCTTAAGAAATATGAAACTTTTTACAGAGTAGAAAGCATAGTTATTTTAGATGACTAAGTGTATCCAATGAAGCATTGCTCCTCTCTTGCCTTGATTGTATGACAGAAGTTTTTTTTTCTTTTTCTTTTTCTTTCTTTTTTTGTGGGGGAGGGGACTCAGCATTGATACCAACAAGCATAATGCTTACTTCTTAGCATAAGTCCTAAAGTAAACTAGGTTCATACCCCGACACCTTATAGTAAATCACTGTAAGATTCGATATTCGTATCTGACACTTCACATCTGATTCCTACTCTCTCTCTAACTCTCTCTCCCTCTCTCTATCTCTCTCTCTCTCTCCAGCTTTCTTTTTTCTTTCTTTCTCTTGTTCTTATCTACAAAGACATCAATTGAATCTCATCTTCAGTTTGTCAATTTAAGCAGTTCTGCTCGGTTTCTCAGAAACCCATCTCCTCCTCCCCCCCCCCTCTCTCTCTCTCTCTCTGTCTGTCTCCCTCTCTCTCACTCTCTCCCTCCCTCCCTCTCCATCACAAGACAACCACCAATGAAATCATCATCATCCTAGCTATCATTGCTCCCTGTTAATGTGATTAGCTTGCCCGAGTCTCTCTCCAGTGAGCGGATAAACGTCATCTCCTTACTGGTTCTCATCATTTACATGTATTTAAGTGGCTTTAAACTCCCAATTAATCTCGCCTTCCTGCTTGATTGGCCAAGTGCATGGTTAGCGGGTAAACGGGACGCGCTCCGCCAATCCCTGGCCGAACACTAGCTTTCGAGACACGCTCTTCAAACCAGCGCCTCCTCGCTCACTCTTCTTGGAAACGACGTGCAAAAAGACGGGGGAAATGAATATCCTGTTTGCTTTAAAAAAAATATTTCAAATTATTCAACCTTTGCCTTATTTAGTAGCAATGATGAGGAATAAAATGGTAATTGAGGAAAATATATCGAACTGTATCAAGAGAGGATAAATCGCTATAGGCAGCTGTATGAGATAATGCTTAGGTGAGATGTATTATAGGTTACCTCATGTCACACATGTCCAATGTAAATTATGATACGCTTGTGTCACTATATACGCTTGATCACTATCCTCTTCATGGCTTCACGCCTGTTTATTGAAGACCCATTTCCAGGAAATTTTCTAACAGCTGCCTGAAAGATTATCATCAATACATATTTGTATGAAAATGAAGTGTACTTAATTAACCATCGTCGTTATAACATTTCATATAATTTAGCAATTAACCTTTTCATAAAAAAATAAAGATGATCAGCATCAGATCATGGTGAATTTATAAGATGTTAAGACCTGTACAGCCGAATAAACAGTAATGATCGTAGGTCCATCATCATAACCACTCCTATCCCTCCCTCCCCTCCCATAGCTAGCTCAGGGGTATCAGGGTGTCTTGTTACCACCCTCTACCCTCATGGTTTATTAACCTATCGAGTGTAATCATTTATCCATCACTTCCATATTTTGTTTTCACCTCCAGGCTCCTTACCCTAACAGTCTCTTATCAGGATTATACTATCAATCTTGCTCTGCTCTTTGTCTTACGGACTCAACTTTTTGCATTCATTTCTGTGATTGTCCGAAATATCTCATTTCGCTCTCTTGTATTATTTCATTCTCTTTAGTGTTTTACCTTTTAACCCCAAGGTTGCTTCTCCTTTGGTTCAAACACTGGAGGTTTGGGGTTTTGTTTGTTTGTTTGTTTGCTTTTGCATGAAGCCCCCCCTCCCCCCCTCTCTCTCTATCTATCTATCTATCTTTCTTTCTTTCTTTCTTTCTTTCTTTCTATCTATCTACCTCTATCTCATTTTTTCTCTCTCTCCCTTCCGCTATGCTCGTGTTTCTTACCTTCTTTTTTTCCCCTGAGTCTTTCACCATTACTTGACAATGCATAGTTAGATCCAATTCGAATCATACTCTTGTAAGTATACTTCTCTATCTTGCAGGTGATCAGTAGCACAGGATTATGTTGTTAAGTATCAGCTGCAAGTCCACATCTACTGTAGACCAAGAGAGTGGGAGAGAGAGAGAGAGAGAGAGAGAGAGAGAGAGAGAGAGAGAGAGAGAGGGAGAGGGGGTGTGTGGGAGGGGTGGTCGGAATACAGGGAAGCATGAGGGCGATGGAGAAAGAGACCTGGGAACAGTGATTGGGATTAGGAAGAGAAATTATATTTGTGTCGCCTGGAATATGAAATTCAATCTTTTTAATGCTTTTCCATAATTCATCTGATATTTTCCACAAATCAAATCGTCGCATACTCTTTTACCTTCCTGTATTTACTGAAAATATGCTGCCGTCAACTGAATTAAATCTGCATGGTGTGAAAACAAAGTTTCAAGTGTTTTTTATTTGTTAGTTTGTTTTTGTTTGTTTTTCTTTTGCTTTATGTTTTATGTCTATGTTGTTGTTTTGCCTTTTTATCATATCTTCAGCAGCATATCATCTTTCACATTCACCAAGGAAGGACTGCTGAGGAATTCGGCTTAAACTTTGCAAACATTTCATTGATTCCACCTTTTGCCAGACTGAGAGAAGTGGGGGACATGTTGTCTTCTCAGTTACGATATTTGAACTCTCTTCATTTTTCATTCGGCATGAAAATAATTTGAAAGTGATATGATCTCGCTAATAATAGCCGACCAAAGAAAGAAAAAACATCGTTTAATATGATTACATGTCATCTCTGGGGAAACAGGGCACTAGCAGTGTTTTCATCGGCAGTTTGAGCGTAAGCCCTCGGGGAACTCAGCCGGTGCTCCTCTTGCGACCAATCGGTGAGATGACACGGGTAATATTTTTCGAATGAGTGCTCCATAATACATTTATATTTGAGTTTGGCGGGTAGAGGCGGCAATGTTGAATCAATCGTTTTAATATGATGTAAGGGTATTAAGGGAAAATAGCAATTGGAAGGCGTTAAGTGGATTACTGTTGCGACCTGGAGGGAATGTGGTGTCTCCTTGGAGGAGAGTGGGGTCATACGCCTCCAGATAGATGGAATGGATGTGGAAGAATGATGAGAAGAGAGGGGAGAAGAGGAGAGGGAGACAAACACACACACGAACACCCACACAAACAACACACACACGCACACACGCACACACACCCCACGCATACGCACGCAAGAAGAGAGAGTGGAGAGGAGGGGAATAGAGAGGATGGCGGAGAAAGGTTCGAGAGAGCTAAAGTAGTTGTTTGAATGCACCTCTCATTTCAACTTTTTTTTTTCAAAGAACTGTTATCGTTCACCTCAAAATAGATAATAAATATAGTTGACAGGTCTTAGTTCCAAGTATAAAGTGGTGCGGCATTGGTGATGCTTTCAATCGCAATCTTTTAATTTAAAAAAAAAAATCTTGAACCTTAATGTTTGTGCCCTTAAATTTTTCATAAGTGCCCCTTTCGAAAGTTTAAAACGCAATATCTTCACTTTGAATAGCACCCTCATGCATTATCATTCTCCTAGCGGTTCTAGAAGTACTTGCAAATACATTTTATTTCTGAGAAAGAGTATGTTAATTTTTTTCCTAAATGGTGCAAATAAAGCCCTATATACAGAGAAAACTCCTTTATCCCCTCGCCAATATACAATTCATACTTCGGCTTTATCGAAACTATACTTTCATCGTTCACTGTGATATGCAGATCAAACCCAAGCATTTCAACGAATATGTGACTGTTGCAAAATTGATTATTATTTTGAATCGTGCATATAAAATGATATGAGTTTGGTGAGTATAAAATGAAAGCATTTTTTTCAAATAAGATCAATGATTATGTCAATTATGACGGTCCATGTATAATGAAAAAAAAATTATAGAAGTACAATAAAGGAGATAAAATCTCTCGTGGTGTCATATTGTGGGACAGGTTAAAGAATGATAGCTGAAAGTAGAGGAAGAGAAGAGGGCGAGAAAAGGAAAAGGGGAAAGACGGAAAGGGAAAAAAAAGAAAGCTGAAAGAGATGGAGAAGATGGAGCAAAAAATGGAAAGGTTATGGATGAAGGAAAAGAGGAAGAAAGACGGAGAGAAAGAGAGAAATAGACAGAAAGACGGAGAGAGATAAAGAGAAAGAGAAAGAGAAAGAAAGAATGAGAAAGGGGAACAGAAAGAGATGAGAAGGGAAAAGATGAAAAGTCAGAGAACGAGCGAAATTCATTCAATATTCGAATCAAGTGATCGTGGAAGGTTGAAACATTACGAAATCAATCAATTTAATGTCATATCCATTACAGCTGATCGATTATCTAGTGGCATAAGACAATGTAACACATTACTTTAACAGAGTGAGATGTTATTTTGTTATAGATTGGGCAATAAGGCTTTGTCGATTTACCCTCATCCATACAATCCGTTAAAAGCCGCATCCAATTTGGCCATTTAAACGCCTCACTGCGCCTCATCATTATTTTATCTTGAATACATGGAGAATGAACGTGTTTGAGAGATAATAGAACTAGCGGGGTTTCTGTTTTGCACCGGCAACGATTATTTCTCAAGGTCTGAGGGAATTGATTCTGATGCAAGATTTTGTCATGAAAATTTGATCGTTTTCTTTATTACTTCACAGCATTCGCGCCAACAAAGCAATCTGTGGTAACAATTTCTCTTTTGTAAATATATATCGATGACTGCGCGCCGTGGAATTTTCTTTGTCATAAACTTTGTTGAAATAATGTTTTCATACTCATTTCAATCTAATCTTTGCTCAGTCAATTATTGAATTGCCTAAGGTTGGTCTGACCTTTCATTTGTTAGTCATAGCGATTCTTAGAAAGAATACTTTGTCGGTATTTCTTTAAGCTGAATCAAGAATAATATTTGTTTTCATTGATACATGGTTAAATTTTATGTATCAATGAGGAAAACAAATATCATTGTTTTGTGGAAGACATTTTGAGAAGATTACAATTTCCTGGCATGCATATAGGTTACAATAAATTTTGATATATTATTTTTTTCAAAAAGGAGGAGTGCTCATCAGTTACAGAGAGAAACAAAAAAATGCAAAGAGCGAAACAAACGTCAACGATAGAGCACCAACAAAAATATCGAGATTTTTAGACAAAGGCCCCTTCAAGTGCTTTGACATCCTCGTAAACATTGGTAAAAGAAAATAAAACGAATGGGGAAAGGGTTTTCCATTTCAGTCTCGTCTCTCTTTTTTAAAACAAGAAAGATCAGAACACATATGTGATGTTCCCATCGAAATTATCGATGCTGCCGACATAATTATTAAAACTCAATTCGTATACTTCGTTGATTTTGTGTGAAAATTATTGCAATTTGAGAAACAGGGGGAGGGAAGAAATCAAATAAAAATTTAATTTGATGGTTGTTTTATTATGTTGACAAGATCAATAGAGAACAAACCTTATCGATCCATTTGCTTGCTACCGCTATTATTGCAACCTTTATCTTTTGGTTTTCACAAAATTAAACTCGTTAGTCATAGTGGTTCACACATTGTGAAATGTGTTAATCAAGAAATCTGTTTGATTGTTATTCTGGTAATTCTAGCTATTGTTTTTTTGTTGTTCTTCTTTTTTCATCTCTTCTTCTTCTTCTTCTCCTCCTTCTTTTGCTTTTTCTTCTTCTTTTTTCATTTTCAAAGCCAAAACTAAAAACAAATCTAGTCAAATTTGATTGACTAGTACTGTCCTAGTAAAAATGGACACAATTCTAGTAAAAATGACTAGAATGTATAATACCATAAAGTTGACTAAATCGCCGGATCATACAGGCACCAACACTATAGCTCGACTCGATTCTAATAAAAATTGACTAGAATTCCAGCAAAGCTTTATTTCATTTTTACTAGAATTCTGGTCATTTTCACTGAAATCTAGTCCAATTTGATTAGAATAGTGCAAGTATCAGTGGGATCCGGTGATCTAGTCAAATCATTTTACTAGAATCTGGTCGTTTTGACAAGAATTGTGTCAGTTTTGACTAGAATCGACTTGGTGCCCGTCTGATCCGTTAATCTAGTCAAATCTGACTAGATTGCTTTTAGAGTGTAATTTCACCACTCAAAACATTTACGGGAGAAGGTTTCATTTCAGGAGCTTCACCTATACATTTTTAAATTCAGTATCAAGTTTCTTTTTAATGTAAGGATAATGATGATAATGAACATGAATGATTTCTTCTGTGAGTAATGCAAATGATTTTAATGGGAACAATACTGAAAATAAGGAAACTTCAAGGAAGTGATAAAAGATATGATGATGATTTCGAAGGTGATAGAAATGATGAGGGGCAAAGAAAGTGAAATTATGGCGATAATAATAAAAGTGATATTAGGCACTTCCTATTAACAGATGTAGTAATGAAAAAAATTGACACCCTAAATCCAGAGCATGACTTGACACCAAAGACGTTTAAATCCATTAATCTTCACAATCAATCTAGTAATGGAGAGATATGAACACTGACATGATTTGTGATATGAGCTAATAATGACATCAAGAACTTCCCTGGTTGCGGTTAGCTTGCCTCGGGTCAACTTTCGAAGATTGGAGCTCGGCGGTATAATCTCATCTTAACATCACAAGACCCGTCATAAAAACCTAATCATATTAAGTGTCTTTGATTAGCTCTTCATATACCTGGCAAACAAGTGTCAAGTATATGAACAGCCAACTGTGGACATAGAGACCGCAACTGCGTGTGTCATCTCCACTGTCATGTAGAATTTAACCCCACGTATAGGTTAAAATGAATGAACGTGGATGGAAAAAATATATATCAGATTTTTATACTGATTATGTCGAAGACATTATTTACACGCCTTTATATGCATGTTATGTCAAACTTCATGACGGGAATAGAAAATGATCTAGCCAGTCAAGAATTGCAGACATTCAGTCTAACGCATTATAATAATGCTATAATAGCCATCTAGGCATGCAGAAGCACTATTGCTTGATATATTTCACATATTATTGCATTGTTTGGAAATGAGATGTTAAAAAATTAATTAATTCTTGTCTTCCGTGTTATTCTTTTTTTTTCGTCTGTTGACGATTGAAAAATCATCTGCACATAAATTATAAGTTTTCATATTGATTTAAAAGGGGAGTTTCCTGTTACAGTACAGCAATGAAAGGTGCTCACTTTGGAGCCGTAAACATGGTAAAGACATTTTTGGTAGCGAAGAAATCTAATTCTTCTTCTCCTCCTCCTCCTCCTCCTTCTCCTCCTCCTCCTCCTTCTCCTCCTCCTCCTCCTCCTTCTCCTCCTCCTCCTCCTTCTCCTCCTCCTCCTCCTTCTCCCTCCTCCTCCTCCTTCTCCTCCTCCTCCTCCTCCTTCTCCTCCTCCTCCTCCTCCTCCTCCTTCTCCTCCTCCTCCTCCTCCTCCTTCTTCTTCTTCTCCTCCTTCTTCTTCTCCTTCTCCTTCTTCTCCTTCTTCTTCTTTTATTTATTTGTCTCATTCTAGAAAGTTTTCAAAGAAAAATATTGTAATATCAACGTATATTATGTGTACATATTTCTTTTCTTTTTTTTTTTGTAATTCCTTTCCCTTGTATCTTTTCCCCAGTAGTAATTTCCATGTCAATTTGATATTATATACTGAAATGATTTCGTTTAAAATCTATTTCATTAACTTCATGTTTATCTTCTGTATTTTTTTCATTTGCAGACTTCCACTTCCACTATGGCCTCATCCCCCTCCGATGCTATCAGCTGGGACCTCACCCAACTCATCGGACAATCTCATGTCATTCCGAACTCCCTTTCCTTTCGCTTCCCCTCAAGGGTTCCCCGTGGGCCAGGTCAGCCTAAGCACTCCTTTCCCTCGCAGCATGCCCGGTGTCTTCTCTGCTTCATCCCCTGCAGCTCGAGGCATACCCAACGCCTTACACCCGGACTTCCTCAAAACACCTGCTCCTCAGTTCCCAAGCCGTCGAGCCTTCACCAGATCGCATAGCGATATTCCAGCCCCGTCGCCCCCGTCGAGAATCTCCATGTCACCCGTGCACCCACTGCATAATCTAGCCTCTCCCATCGCACGAAAGCTACCCGGAGAGTCGGCTGGGGGAGAAGGGAGTGATAATCAGGATCAGCGCGAGACATACAATTTCTCCCCATCGGATCTTGAATGCGCCTTGTACGGTTATCTTCGGGGGAGTAAGGGAAAGGAGAGATATCCTGGCTGTGCGATGTCTGGTCTCCCTACACAACGCATGGGTAAGAACGTTTTCCTGAAACTCTCACATAGCCTGCAGAACAAGAAAAGAAGAAGGAAATATATAAATAAAAAACAAATGAATACATAAATGAATGATGAAAGAAAGAAAGAAAGAAAGAAAGAAACTATAATGGAGAGATAAAAGGCGAGAGAGAAGGAAAAGGGAAAGTGACGGGGGAGATCAAGAGATAGACACTCCCGAAATGGAGAGAAAAGAACTGAAAAGAGAGCGGAGGGGGCGACATACGAATGAGGAAGAGGGACATGAAGCTGTAAAAAGGGGGAAAACAACATGGAAAATAATCAGCATGGCAAATAACATCTTTAAGGCAGACACAGAAGCAAAAAGTGAGAGGAGGGGAGGGAGAAAAGGAGTCAGACAGAAGGTGGATAGAGTTAGAGAGGGAGAGAGAGAGAGAGAGAGAGAGAGAAACAGAACTGGACAGAAAGACTGAGAGATAGAGACAGAGACCTACAGACGGCGGCAACAAAAAAAAAAAAAAACAGAGAACTTATTTCGTTCCCCCTTAAAGGAAAAATTGATTAGTGTAATAATCTGCAATAATGATTCTGGAAAGCTATCTTTCTTCGATGTTGACTCATTCTTGTGTATATGATTACTGTGATGTGATTCTCCACAAAGTTCGTTTATCTATATGGTTGAAGATTCGTGTGTCTTGATCACATATGAGTCCCTGCATGTCATTGTCCTCATGAAGTTCTACCGATACCATGGATACAGTGCCGATTATATAAACATAAAATTTGCTCTTAAAACCGGCATACGATGACGCAGCACTGAATATTTTACAGATCAGCTACATAATCATAATAATAAACAACCATGACGCTATCCTAAATATATCAGCTTAATGGTATTACACTTTGGAAACTATAGGCCTATCCATGAAAGTAGAAAAAGTTATGAACATGATTATGAAGTTGCAATATTGAAGTGAATAAGGCACCACCGTCTTCGCGTAATCTTTATGGCGATGTTACCAGAAAGATTACATGGATTAGGTGCATGGAAAAAATTCTAATAACCTTAGCAAATGCATAAGAAAATTTCTTTAACAGTTTTTAGAATAAAAAATACAGAAATGAGAACGGTGTATGGGGAATAGGAAGGGGTCGGGAACAAAAAATAGATGGGTATCTTTTTATCATGTTTATGATGTAATTGCATTTTTAGAAGTAATATTTAAGATGTGTGGTGATAAAAAAGCAGACACTGCATGAAGTTGTTTGCCCGACTCATTGGCATAGACAGGTCCTCATTGCTGGGGAATGATTCCCCCATAGATATATATTTATATACAATATCAAACCCACTTCAAAAAGTGCGGGATGCATACCCCCATCCGCCCCCCCCCCCCCTCCGCTATCTACATCCCTGGCCCGACCTGTGTACAGGTTTATGGTGAAAAACAGAGAAGTGAATTATTCCATCTTGTAAAATGCATAACTAACCCTTGTACGAGGCACTTTTACCCATCATATCCAGAGAATACATTACAGAGAATTATAGACATGAAAATTAAGATTGGTGAATCTTTAAACACGTTTGCTGTGAGATTTTGTCATGTTAATAAATCCGAGGACCAAGACGAAAAAAAGTCCTACTAAGCACTTGTCATAATCTACAAAGAGGGAATTATGTATAGTTTCGAATTACACTAAACATGTGTATTTACCAGTAATGAAGCATAATTATGCAAGGAGACACAGATATCTGAAAAAAAAGTAAGATCGAAGTTGCTGTACACAGGCGCGACCAGACAATGTGTGCATGATGAGAGGGGTAGTTTTTGCCGGTTATGGCGCCTCACTCGCTGGACGCGTTCAGGGTGCATGTCATATAGGCCTAAAACCAGGAAAAAGGGTATGAGTTGAAGGTGTATTTAGGATGATTTTATACTCATTTAGGAGACAATTTTTGGAGAACACGTACAGGGGAAACTTAAAAAAAGGCAAGAATATGACCAATGGACATGTTGGATAAAACTCGTTTAGGGTGGTTTGGAAAACCTGTGGTCATGCGTATGTCCAAACTTCGATTAAAATCTATTCTCGAATAGATTTAGAAGTCATTCTGACTGATTATGAATTCTTAGTTATTTTTTGGAGTTAGTCCAGATTAGAAATGACTCCGATTAAATTTAATTTTGATCTAAGAAATTAAGATCGTATACCCAGACTGGTCCTCCCCCTCCCCTCACCTCCTCTCCCCCCCCCCCCCCCCCCCGCTGGATATTAAACCGAAATTTAAATTACTAAGCCTTTAGGCCTCAAATGTCCTTGCTAAATTGGTCGATGGGTAAAATTAGATCCATTCATTCTATGATTTTTCTTAACATTCCGGGGTAATAATGATAGAAGCCTGTTGATATACGGTCAAGTCAAGCGCATTAGTTATTGCTCCACAGATTTATAACCTATATTATGGTTTTTATCTGTTTCATTTTGAATGCCAGATATTTTATTTGCCATTTCTTTCTTGATCAACCACAAAATGACTTCCCTTTGTGAATTGCCTTTTTCTATCTTACCGCGATCACGTTGAATTGTCTTGGTCTTTGGAAATATCCAATCAAAACATGGCGGTGACATGAATAGTCATTAGCATCTGACACATTTACCCTGAAATTTAGCCACCCTTTCATTCCAAAGGTTTCGGATAAACGAAATGCCTTTTCTTTTGCATTTAACAGAAAAGATATATGTTTATGAGAAGTGCAGTATAACTGACCTTCCGTTGCTGTAGCAAAGGTCGGTTTCATACTAACTGTATATTCAAATGTTGCGCAGATTTTACGCAAAACCTCGAAACTTTTCCTAGACTTAGTCCGTCATTATTTGAAATCATTCATATTCTTTCCCTACATTACATAGCAGTAACACTTATCAAATAAAACTTAAAGTCCTTAACAGTTTGGCTGCAATCAATGAAATAGATTTTAGATCGCTTTTTCAGGAAACGCTTGTTCTCAATCTTGTTTTCACCACAAACTGCATAACTACAACTTGTTTTTTTTAACCTGCGTACGTGACGAGTCATTAATAAGACTAAACTTTCTCAGCTTTTGACAAATATGTGTTTTCATGATAGAGTTGATAACTGTATCTATTGTACAATGTTGTTTTTTCTTCATTTAGGTTACATTCCTGAACGTTCCACTCTGTGCATTGATGGTCGGGGTTTATTTTCTCCAATCTAATGTTTTTTTCTGTATTCTCTGGAGTACTGTGTAGATTCTCTATAGAATGCTCACCTCCAAGCCAAGAGGACCTTTACACTTCATTGACTAATACTGAATTGCTTCCTTTAACATCTTCTTATAACACTTTTCGGCTGTAACTTCGTTTGTCTCGGTATTTGTTGGTCTTAAACCAACGTCTTTAACGTCAAATTGAATTCGTAGCTAGTCTCTTTCACCCCTCGAACTAGAGGCTATTTTCTGGGGTTTCGACTTTTTTGGAACTGTTGTGCTTTATGCAGCTGAAAAACATCGGCTTTACGGCCACAAAGGTATGAGAGGAACACCTAATTTTCTTTGAACAAAGGTTCTTTTGTTACAAAAGATGATACCTGTAAAGAGTCACGATGTTTACTTGGTCCTAGCTGGGCCTCAGGCTACCTGCTACATGCAGATGGGTTGAAAAGACCCGACTAAGCACACGGACAGGTATAGGATAGAAAAGAGTGGATTATAGTCTTTTCTACCTTCTAAGGACCTCTTAAGAGCATGACTTTGGGTGAAAAGAGGCGATTTGCGGCAATTATGAAAGAGGTGCGTGTCTCGCCGTTAGAATAGTGGTACAGGTAGCCGAACTGGACTCTCATAAAGGAATCGAAAACGATGACCCTCTTTGGAGGTAATTGAATGAATACAAAGAGGTAATCATGTTTGCCTTTTTTTCCGCATGACCATCGAAGTTGTCGGAATAGGGGTATCATTCAAAATGGTGAAAACTCAAGAATGTCATACCTTTGCGTTCTACTCTTTAGAAAAGTAATTGGAGACTGTGACGAAAACAGATGAAGGGAAAACGTGATGATTTTAATGAACGACCCTGCCGAGAATCCAAATAACTTTTCCTTTGTCTTATTGTGGCGATCGGCTGCCATTTTAGTTTCCTTTTACATGATACATTTGCAATCAATTTTAGAGGACGCTCTGATAAAAATATCGTTTACATGAGTCATCAAATAAACAATACCCGTTTTATTTGAGTGAAAATTGCCAACAACAATCACGTAAATAACTTCCCTATAAAGATAACAAACATAACAGTTTTCCCTTTTTGGAGGTAACAACGCTATGTTTTCATTATGCAAATCCATGTTTCCCCTTCCCCTACTCTCTCTCTTTCTCTCTCTCGCTCTTTCTCTCTCTCCCACTCTCTCTCTCTCTCTCTCTCTCTCTCTCTCTCTCTCTCTCTCTCTCTCTTTGATAACCATTTTCTGGAAGCGCCTGTGGTACAACTTAATAATAATCACTGAACAAATACACGTTCCAGTAAATCAGACGACAATCAGTCATAAAAGCCACACTATTTACATGTACATGTAGATTCTGGTGGTTCTGACTCTCGTCTTTCAATCAGAGGGTCGTGGGTTCGAATCCCAGCCATGGCGTTAATTTCCTTCAGCAAGAAATTCATCCACATCGTGCTGCACTCAACCCAGGTGAGGTGAATGGGTACCTGGCAGGAATTCATTCTTTGAAATGCTTGAGCGCTGTAAAAGGCTGCCGGGCTAAAGCTGGGGTAATAATATCCAAGTCCTTTGGAAGCGCATAGAGACGTTATATCATAATGTGATATGCGCTATACAAGAACTATATTATTATTATTATTATTCTTGTTATTTTTCCTCCGAAATTATTTTTACTTCCTTACTTCATTTCCTTCGATGGCGTTTTTGAGCAGGGAAAAAATCGAAGCCCCGGTTTTCTTTTTTTCCCCCGTTTCCTTTCAATTGTCATTACTAGACACTATATGGAAATATAGTAGAGCGATTATGTAGAAAAAGTTCCACGAATGAAAGCATTACAAATATAAGCGTTTTCTGCTCTTCATGGCGTATTTTTTTTTTTTTACCTCTATCACTTCATGGGACGAATTAAGTCAACATGAGAGATAATGGGCATCGATTCGTTGCGTTTTCTTACTACACCTTCAACAAAACGATGATAATCTCTATTTCTTTAAGAATATCAGTCCTTTCCCAAAACCACTGTTAGATGGATAATCTCTGTTCTTAAAAGAACAATTCTGTTCGCAAAAACGACGAGATCATAGCCAAGACCGCTAACCTCATTTTAAATACCTTTCAGCCTCTTTGAATTCCCTTTACCTCAGAAAACTGCTAAATATATGCAGGTGCTTCGGTAAGACTTCCTCATTATAAGCTTGTACAAGCTGAGATTTGAACCCTTTTGTACTTGAGGGTTAGGCTTTGAGATTACTTCCTCCTCTCACTCTTAGAGATCATTACCTTCTTTATGAAAATAAAAGGAAGGCGTTACCTGAAGGGGTTTCTATTAAGACGACACTATTTTGTGTATACTGGGAAGATGCGAAGTAGACACGGTATAATAAGCATGACGAGTGATAATTATTCCTCGTTTGTTGTTGTTGTTGTTGTTATTCTAAGTACCTATGATGTAGTAATTTAACTGAGCGTCTAATTTGATTTGTTATTGTGCTGACCATGATGATTCCGGACTTATACCCCCCCCCCCCCATTTTTTCCAAAAAAGAAATAATTATACCTGGTGAAATTAACAGAAATTCAGTCTGGAAATCAGGGCCCTGTCCATAGGCCCTGTCTCACAGAGAGATGCGATTAATTGAGAATCCTCCAATCACGCCCAACCTACAAGCTCCTGTATAGTTACTAGTATACAAGTGAAAGACGTCATGTCAAAGATATCAGGGCCCTGTCCATAGGCCCTGTCTCACAGAGAGATGCGATTAATTGAGAATCCTCCAATCACGCCCAACCCTACAAACTCCTGTATAGTTACTAGTATACAAGTGAAAGACGTCATGTCAAAGATATCAGTAAAACAAAATAATATCAAGTTACCATCAGTTAGAATCAACCGCAGCAATTTAAAAGATAGGGCCTCGGAATATTGAAACAAATCCTTTTTAAATTTCGTTTTGTTATCGTCAGATAATATTGTAGTTTTTTTGTTCTTCAGTCATTATTTTTTAAAACAAATGAGCTGAAAGTACATGAACTTTCTTCCCTTCAGTTTGTGGTCCGATAAGAAGGGCAGACATCCTAATCTGATTATTATTAATCTTAAATCTATAATTGAAATGTATGATCAGAGCAGCATTGTAGCATATGCTTTTAACTCAAATAATGAATTTTTGGTTCTGGTTCATTTGTCAGGCAAATCTACAGTGCCATTCGATTACTAAAATGTAATTGGTTGCAATTTATTTTCAGCATTTCTTTGTGTGATCTAAGTCGAAATCACAGGAAACATTTCAATTATAGAAAATCACAAAGTAAAAGTTAGTTATAGAGAACACCTTAAAATGTATATTACACGCACAAGTAAATTACCTCCGATATATTCACAAAGGGATAGATAAATGACAAACTATTGAATTCCTTGGCCCTCTAAGCCTGATCTAGATAAATCACCCTGTCCTTGTCATAAAGCGTCTTTAACGTGTATTGTACACCAACCTGCAGATCTTTAAGACGATCTTTTCATTTAATATAGGCAGTTCTGGGATTTGTGAATCCTGCAAACGTCCTGAGCAAATACAGAAAAGAAGATCTTCACAATTTGAACATGTATTTACTAAAATTCTTCTTACAACTGAAATGAAAACCTAAATTGGTCATCCACACTATAAGAGCTAGTCCGGAAGGGTATCGGGACTGAACCATCACACTTACCTTACTCGTTAGTCCTCTGACTATTAAAAACCGGTTTTGTTTTGGGTTTTTTCAGTACATCTCAGCTTGAAAAAAATCAAGTTAAATCTATAAATTCATAGAACTAGTCCAACACATATCACATAATAGCTGTTTTACCAACACATGCATTACATTACACATACTTTTAGACATGCATTTATTAATGCGTTGTATCAGATATTTACTTAGAAATTTGTTTCAGTAATACATTTTGTGACGTGCAAATTGAAAATTTCGAGCCACATTATATCTTTTCTTTTTAAGACCATCCCAGTTACATCCAGACGAAATGGGGAAAAAAGGTATTTACTTCCATTTTAACGTTCATGTTATTATTTCATTGTAATGTGTTAACATTATGTTATGTTTCTTCTTTTTTAAAGATGGAATATACACTGAATTCAATTGAATTCAATTGAAAAATACAAACTTTGCATCATTGTAAACTTTACTTGTCGAAGTTTTTCATTGTCTTTTTTGTTGACTGTATTTCTTTTCACCAGATGAAAAATCTTCGGCATCATCATCGGCATCCAAGTCCATATCGAAGATGGAGATGAGTCCAGATGACGAATCGAATTCTCAGATTCTCTCCCAGAAGTTGGGTGATGTCAATGCAGCAGATTTACCAGAAGGTAAATAAGTTTGAGCAGAAATTTCTCTACACTTTCAATGACCCGGAATACTTTCACTGTACCCCATTTCGTTATACACTACTGCTCCTAAACTGAACAACAGCAGAAAGAAATCGTTGGCTTTAAGTTGGTATTGACATATCCTTTCTTCATTGTACTGTTATGGAAAATAGTTGGATGTATACAATCAAAGGAAAATATAACTATTTTCCAAAATCATGAAAATATCATGTAAGTTCACTTGTGTTCTGACGTTGAATTTCCAGTGATGTCATCTATGTACGTAGAATAATTTTATGCTTTCATTGTTTTATCATTATCACAATGGTTATCTTTTAACTTTAAATTTTTATCCATCAGGTTTGGCTATTTTGAGATCAAGTTTTGGCACCATGTCCCCACACTACAGTGCATTTTGTCAGCAGACTGTTATCTTGAAAGGGACTCGCTTTGGACCGTTTACAGGGAGAGTGGTACATCCTAGTGAGATTAAGTCCCATGATGATACCAGTCTTATGTGGGAGGTAACCAAACCTTTTATCCCTAAAATTCAAATCAATTATTGATGCATGTTGATTAGTAATATCATTTCATTCTTATTTCATTTTTCTACATGCCCTATATCTCAGCAATAGTTAAGTTTGTTGTTGTTGTTGCTTTTAGCCTTTAACTGATTTTTTTTCCTTTCTCATTTTCAAAAAAAAAAAACTAAGGCAATTATCAGTCATTCATATTTTCTTTACATGGGAAGGAAAATACCAGACTGAACAGCATTTTTTTTTAAAAATACGCTGTTGCCAGTATTCACTGCTAGCTGAAATTCCGGCCAAAGTAACAGATCAGATAACTTGGGGGAGGGGGGGGGGGGGGGTTCTACCGCTTGGAACAATGCTATTTCTTTTCTTCTTCCTGTACTAACATTATTATTACTCCCATAGGAGATATATAGGTCTATATTAGAGCAGAATACACGTTTGACCCTTCGTCTATTGTTCTAAGCTCTTTAACAGGAAAATTGAATTCGTGAAATAGCATATCACTGGTCTTAGCCCCCCCCCCCCCCCGATCTGCCCCTCTTTCTCTCTCCCTCTCTCCCTCTCTCTCTCTGTCTCTTGCTCTCTCTGTCTATCTATCTATCTTATTTATTTATTCATCTCTCTATCTACCTATCTTTCTCTCTTTCACTCGATATCTTCAATTCTCCTGCTATACGTATGTCTATATTTCTTTCCTGCTCTTCACCTCTGTACCTCTCAATCTATCTCCCTCTCTCGTTCTCTCTGATATATACATATATACATCGGATTCATTTCATATCAATTTCCTAGTCAATTTCATCACTCTTATTACTTCCTTATCTCCAAAATCGTTATCAGACAGCAATTCAAAGAAAATTGACACGTTATACACACGTTCGTATCAGCATTAATTCTTATTTCCTCTCTCTCTCTATTTGCACTCTACACGTGCTCATATTGCTAGCTCGCAGTCAACACGTGAGAGCTTCACAGCCTACCAATATTTACACTTTATTCTTTTTCATAATTTTTTGGCAATCTGATTTGAAGAGCTTTTAGCGAGAATTGAATCAGAAACGTCTGAGCAGAGGACATTAGAGTCAATATTTCGATTGGTGATAAATGCGTGGAAGTCACGTACTAAATTCCAAACATTGTCACTGGCTTTGCGAGCTTTATACCGTAGTTACTTGCACCTGATTACATGTTTGCCTGACATGGTTTGCCCAAATATCAAAGGGGTATTCTAAATACAAATCGGCCAATTTCAGCTTCGAAATTGTCAAATTTTGAGGATTATCGATCGATATACCTTCGGCACTGAATTAGACAGCGCTTTAGGGATTGACTGTGATATGACATCATTACTTTGTCATTTAAATCTAGTCAAAGACAGAAACTGTCTGCATTCGAGATATGTTTTAATCTATGTCTGCCTGTCTGCTAACTTGCAACCTTACCCGTCCCCCCCCCCTTTTCTCTATCTCTCTCTCTCTCTCTCTCTCTCTCTCTCTCTCTCTCTTTTCGTATGTCTCTGTTTGTCTAAGTCTCTCTGTTTCTCTGTGTCCCTCTGGTCTCTCTCTCTCTCTCTCTCTCTCTCTCTCACTTTCTCTTCTACCGTCCTATTTATCCGTCCATCTTTAGCTTCGTCTTACATTTAGCTATCATTAGTCATCTCGATTTTGCTCAATCACTCCAGACTTTCTCTTGTCCCCTCTCTCTCTCTCTCTCTCTCTCTCTCTCTCTGCATTTTATTTTATTTCCTATGTAATCCGTTATTTTGTAATTTTTCTTTGTGTTTTTTTTTCTTTTCTTTTAAATTAGATTTTCAAAGATGGTAAGCTGAGTCATTTCATTGACGGCAGACAGGGAGCCTTCTCTTGGATGAGTTTGATCAAGTGCGCCCGCTACGCTCAAGAACAAAACCTCATAGCGATACAAGTCGACGACAAAATTTACTACGAAGCCTGCAAAGATATTCCACGGGTAAGGCACGAACGATTTCATTATTAAAATTTTGTCCATATTCAAGGTTATTAATGTTTATTTTTATCAAACCACAGAAGGATCTTTTTTCCAAAACTCGTTCGGAAATTTATAGTATGTTTTGATCTTCTCCCGTTTCAAGGACGATACTTTCTCAAAAATGAGAATGATGATTAGAAAGCAGAGCGTGTTTGGGATGCATCTTGATAAATTTCATAAGCATGAAAAGAACATTCAGTGTTATAAGAAATAGGGGCGTAGCTATGAAACTTACCAACGAAGCATAGACCCGATTACTAATCATTAGACCAGTTTAAATGTTTTTCTCCAGGACCCGAGGCTACTATTAAGTTCACTTTTTAAGTGTAAATACATCTTAAAAGATGGAATTCATTTTGCATACATTAGATGTTGCTATGTCAGCCAGGCTCCTCGCAGGCTTCTTAGCAGTGAAGGAAAACATTTGTTCAACAAGTATGCATAAAGTTAGTAAGCTAGTCAATAAATAATTGTAACGCAACTTTAGGACAACATACACAATATCTAACTGTCTAATGGCGGCGTTAATTTTTTTTAAAGACTTCAACATCCATTATGAATAGACTTATAACCGTTTTTATCTTTTCATCCAAATGTTTTACTGTTTGTTTTTCTAGGGGACCGAACTTCTTGTATGGTACGGAGACTCATATCTTCAATTCATGGGCATACCAATCGCATTGAAGGACGCCAGCCGCGGCCAAACAAGTTTAGGCAACGATGAGAATATTGATGGTTAGTCTCATTTTCTTGTCACCCTTATATGGCATAGCTTCTCCTGGTGATTATGTTTTATCATTTTCTCCTCGTCCTTTTTCTATTGATTATGTGTTTTCTTTGTATTTGAATCCTTATTTTGTTTCATATTTTTCAACCTAATTTGTTTCATCTTGATCATATTGTTGATAATCTCTTAAGCTTAACATGTCTATTCTTTTCACTATTTCGTCTTTTATATAAATTATTTGCTCTATATCCTCTTCCTTTTGCTGCCTTTTCTTCCTGGTCATAACTATTGTGCGTCCTGTGTTGACTTCTCAGTTTACTGAAACTTATCCTGTAATCGTGACCATAAAAAATCAAAGAAATATTCCAGAAAAATATGCCTTTAATCCTCCCCCTCGGAAAATGAGGTTATTACATCAGCATGATCAGGCAGTATCCCAGTGTCAGTGTGGAAAGCGGTTTGGTAACACTTTAGGTGACAGGCGAAAGCCTGTCAACAGTTTATGTTTTGCTAGTTTGTTAATAAAAGAATAAAAACCAATCCGCTCGTCATTGCTCGTGCTCTTCATTCATCGTGATGTTAGTATTTGAAGGTTTTTCTTGCGAGTGAAAGCGAAAATTGAGGATTACTAAAGCAATTCATTGAGGAAAAGTTTCGAGCAAAGTGATTATGGTATCTTTTATAGCAGTGAATGATGCACAAAAGCAATAAATTAGTCATAGAGAGAGATATAAATATGTTGAAAGAAAGACCCATTTCGAGTAAAAGGAGAATAATCTTACTCATGTTAAAGACGCTAGGTCGTGGGCTTTTGTGGGGGAATGAATCATAATTTGCTGACACCAGAGTTTGTGAAAAATACCTGTAACAGAGCTACATTTCTGGAGCACAGCAAAACAAGCTATACTGAATGTCAAAATTGTGCTTTCGTTATCATATTTGTCGTTTCTGTTTTTGTGGCTTTTTTGGTTGTAGTTGTTATTGTTGTTCTTGCTGCTACTACTGCTGCTGCTTTTATTTTTGTCTTCTCATATTTTCTCCCTAAATTTAGCGAGCACACGCATGAATAGATGAATATATGCCATTATTATGCACATACCAACATCACCAGCATAACCATGATGACCAAGTTCCAAGAATGCCTTAACCATGTTTACGAAAAAGAGACAATTAGTTGTGATCTTTCTCGTCCAATAGTTCCTGGTTTGCCAGAGTAAGGATGACTTTAAAAATATGAAATACTATTTTTCTTTATACTTAGAATCAGCTGGTTATCACTGCGACCGATGTGGAAAGGTGTTTGCCTACAAGGATTATCGTGATAAACATCTCAAGTACACTCGGTGCGTCGACCAGGGAGATAGAAAGTTCCCTTGCCATCTCTGCAAACGATCGTTTGAGAAGAGAGACAGGCTTCGAATCCACATCCTTCATGTTCATCAGAAACACCGACCACATAAGTGCACGGTGTGTGGAAAGAGTTTCTCTCAGGTAATTGTTGTAACCTAAGACTTTCTGTTCTTTGTTGTTCACACAATATGGAACAAATTGTACATACATATACATACATGATAATCATCATCATCATCATCATCATCATCATCATCATCACCATCATCATCATCATCATCATCATAGTTGGTTCTTGTGTAGAGCTCAGCTCTGTCACATCTAACATTCCTGACCCTCCGCTGCCATTACCCCGCCGTTAGTATCGCTGTCATCACGGCGCTCTGGTTTTTCGGGCCACATTTTGTATCCAAAAGAAAAAAAGGGAAAGGGGCTTCAAAAGTCTGCATCAGATGTGATTCCTTTTTGATGTATATCAGTATAATCAACTGTGCCTGAATTTATAATCACGCACTTTATGCTGACTGTATACATGTTGATTGATACATGTATTTGTAATGAGGTGTTTCTTCAGAGACGTCCCTCTTTCAGTGGTATCAAATTTGACGCTCTAAAATCCCCCAATTTTACCGGATTGAATCTTTATCAAAGTGTTGTTTTACTGCATCATATTTTTTACTGGCTATTTTATTTTCACTTATTCCGCAGTCGTCAAGTCTTAACAAGCATCTTCGAGTGCACTCGGGTGAACGTCCCTACAAATGCGTTTACTGCGGTAAAGCTTTCACAGCTTCTAGCATCCTGCGAACCCACCTCAGACAGCACAGCGGTGAGAAACCTTTCAAATGTCGTCACTGTGGCAAGGCGTTCGCTTCACATGCTGCTCATGACAGTCATGTTCGTAGAACGCATGCCAAAGAAAGACCGTGTGTCTGCCAGTTCTGTGGGAAAGCCTTCACGCTGTCCTACGAGCTCAAGTTCCATCTCAGCATACATGAAGGTAAGAGAGCTTCTCGAGCCTTCACAATCATAGGTGTATCTGTGCATAGGTATATCTCTACAGTAGATCCCCCCGTTTCTGTGGCCTGGTGATCCTTAATCTCAAACATGGCTGTGGAATCATTGTTTTAAGCAAAGTTATGCACTTACATTTAGAAGATATTTATCTCTAAGCATCACCATGGACCCTACCACAGGTCCATGTATTCATCATGGTCATATCTTTTTCTAAAATTCTGACTATCATCAAAATTAATGACGCCTTCAGAGAATCTTATTTGGTCTTCCTTCAGAGAAATAACACCTGCTAAACTGTCAAGACCGTTTCAAAATGCCCTTTTGGTGTCATCTTCCAACAAAAGATACTGAAGGCTTTAATCATGAAAAGGCATCTTTTTCATGAAAATAGAGGTTGAGCGAAATTCATATTGATGCCAGCTACTTCGGTTAACCTTTTAATTAACGCTGTATAGGACCTGCCATTCAATAATATTGATTACTTTTACGGGCATGCATTTTTAAAACTACTGCCCTGGTGTGAGGTCGAGACTGAACTATATTTGTTCTGTACAGACAAAACTGACCTATAGGGAAATAGTCTAAACAATGCCCACACTTTTGACCTATCAGAGGTCTGTGGGATCCGGGAATGCGATTTATATTGTATACTAACCTCTCTCCCATTCTCTCTCTCTCTCTCTCTCTCTCTCTCTCTCTCTCTCTCACCACCTCTCTACCTCTCGCCCCCCCCCCCCCCTCTTTGATTTAGGCGAATCGAAGCCTTATAATTGTGAAGGGTGCAATCAGACCTTCCCTACCTTAGCAGCAAGAGAGAGCCATCAAACCAGTCTCGAGTGTCCCCGATTTACCCAGCAGCTTACCTCGTCTTACCTTGGCATCGACTCACTCCCTCCCGCCCCTTCCACGCCGGGTGCGGCATCGGTCGCCTCAACCTCTAGCAATGGAAGCGGGAGTAGTTTTAGGACGTCGTCACGCGGGTCAAACCTTGAGGTCAACGCGGGAGATTGCCATAGCCAAGTGGGTGTTACGTCATCATACGCGGACGAGAATGATAATATCACAGGGAGTGGGGTTCTGTTACCTAATACACCTGCGCCATTCAACAGAACCATGAACGTGAAATAACTTTAATTGTAAGACACATACAACGAAAATCAATGTATTTTTTGTCAACCAAAATTGAATAGCTCTCCATAATGAAGCAGTTGTGACGTCATCAAGTTCCTGACAAAGTGGTTTTCCTCCTTTCCTCCTGATTTCCATCATAGCAGTGTAAACCAGAGGCCCTTTTCCTCTATCTGAAGTGGAGGGTGTCCTTTTTAAAGGATATGAATTATACGAACTTAGACAGACATTAAAGAGTATATTTTTGGGTCCTCTTTCTAAATTATAGATATACACATATAGAAAAGAATAGCTTCGTTGGAAATGTGTTTGTGATATCAGACACAGTTTTCATGTTATTGGTCTACCTAGGAAGCTATTGAACAATGCTATTAGACTATATAATAGTGTGTATTCTGCTGTAAGGAATGAAAATAATTTTTTTTTTATAAATCAAAATCATGTCATTCAATAATAGAAACTACCCCAATGACGTTTTAATGGTATTTAGGAAAATATTATGCAAATTTGATTATGTACTCTCTGACCGTGTCTTTTTAGATAAGATAAAAGTTCAGAAACAAGTCGAAATCACCTTACCTTGTTCTTAATGTGCTTTAAAATCTTTATAGTTCCTGAGGGCAATGCTTTTCATTTTGCTAGCACCAAACTCTTCCTGCGTGAGGAGGGTTTTATTACGCTTTTTATTTAGTTAAAGTCATAGTGGTACGAAATTTATACTCTCCTGTTTCCTTAATTAAAAAAAGTTGAGAACTCCCCTAACCTTAGAGTCAGATTTACCTAACCTTCTTAACCCATCTTTTGTAAGACTTTATAGTTCATGGAGGCATTGAGTTTTATTCTTTGAAGACTGGATTCTTCCTGCTAGAATGTTTTCTTTTCATGGGAATCTGGTAATAAAAAGTGAAAATCCCAGTCAGATCCCCGCCCAACTCTCTCGATGACGTTTCATTTTCAGTTTTCATATGCATTTGATTGATAGTTTGATGAACAGTGATACAAACAGGAAGAATGTCTAAACTGTAGGTCATACTCTAAATAAATCATTCGTAACAGTTGTGCTACGTCATTTCACCAGGAAGGAAAAAAGATAATAGCTGTCCGATGTGTAAATATATTATAACAAAGTGTATTTGTGTATGTGTATAAATGTATATACATAGAAGATAGTTAATGATTAAAAAAAATTTATGTAGTAGAAAACAAAGAAAGGGCGAAAGAAAGAAAAGCAGAGGAAATAAAGAAGGAAAGTAGAAGTAGAAGAAGAAAAAGAAGAAGGAGGAGGAGGAGGAGGAGGAGAAGAAGAAGAAGAAGAAGAAAACAAAAGTGCAATCATCATGAGAATGCAATCACCAGTACATGAATCTTCTGAGTGCCAAAAACAGGGAATGAAGGGAATAAAGATAAACGTTATAAATTAAAGTCAGGTCAAACCATCTATCTTTCTCAACTAACATTTCATCACCCATTAACAGCAGCAGTGGCGGGACCAGGATTGTTAAAGTGGGGGGGGGGGGGCAAATGGAGGGGAAAAGAAACTGTTGGGGGCAAGGGCAGTCAATTTTTTTTTGCGTGTATGGAAAAATCGAGCGTGAAGCGCGAGTTTTAGTCGCCGGCGTAAATGCACTTTGAGGAGTGGGGGGGGGGGGGGTAATTGAATTTTTGGACGATTTTTTTCCCTCTTACAAACATTTTACTACCAATTTTGCGAGCGAGTGAACAAAAAATAACCGGTTTTTCGAATAAAATCGCATTTTTGAATAAATATTCTGAATTATGATGAGCGAGCGAAGCGAGCGTGCCAAAAATGGCCATTTTTCTTGTTTTTAATCGCATTGTAGAAAAGAAATTATAAAATATGACGAGCAAGCAAAGTGAGCAAGCCAAAAATAACCACTTTTTCTGGTTTTCAATCGCATTTTGAAATAGAAATTCTAAAATATGATGGTTGTTTATGATAGATATTCAAAATTTTACTAACTGATAAATCAAAATACAAAATATATTTCCGTGCTTAAAAAGTGAGGGGGATATTTGTACACTCCATCCCCCCTCTCCAGAAAGTGGGGGATATATCCCCCATCCCCCCCCCCCCCCCGATTTACGCCAATGCTTTTAGTGGCCCCAATAAACATTTTTCTGTTACACTTGATATAGAAATTTTTGTAAAATCAGGTAATGGTTAATGGAGCAAAGATACTGATCAAAACTAGATCATGAACTGAACATTCTCATTACAAAGTAATAGTGTGCGAGGAAGCCAACAGCGACTGAGTGAGAAAATTTTCAAGTTTTGAAGAGCGGTAAATGGTATTTTAGACCCTTTTAGAGACTTCACAGCTTGAATATGATGTTTATGACAACATCTACTTATTTACAAATTGCTGTATAATTTTTCTTTTCAGTCCTCAAAATTTCTGGGGGGCAACTGGGGGGAGGGCAAAGCTTCTGAGGGAGGGGGGGCAAATGCCCCCATGCCCCCCCCCCCCCCTTGGTGCCGCCACTGCAGAAAGACAGAGGTCATCCAGACAACTTGCACCGAATTTCCTCTCAACCTCTGAAAGATAACTCTACATACCCCCTACTTGAAAGTGTAATATAAATGTATAATGAAACATTGTATGCATTCAAAAGTATCAGCGTGTTCTGTAGTATACAGTAATCAGTGGTATCCATTTTATATACTGTGTGAACTGTAGATATTATTTGCAAAGTATATCTAGAATTAAATCTGAAAAATGACTTTGCTTGTATTTACAAACTGCATTCTTTTCGCAACACGTGATAAGCCTAAATAATTATAGAGGAAGTGAGAGGAGAATAAAAGAAAGCAAAAGAGGGAGCGAAAGCAAAAGGAGAAATTATGATATATTATGTATGCCATATCAAAGGCTAGCAATTATGAAATAGATAATTTTTATGTTATCTGCTTGTTTTATTGGTCCAAATAACGCACAAGTAATTCTGGTAAATAAAATCTTTATGTAAAATTATGAAAATTTGTTTTATTAACCGATTCCATGAAACTAGGTATGAAATGACTGTTAAAGTAATCTTTTTATTTCAGTGATATCGCTTCTTTGTCATTAGATATTACAGATATCATATGGATAATACTTGGGTCTAAATATCTATTTAGATTATCATAATAAAGTTATACAAGTGCATTGACTTCTGCGGATGTCCTTTCAGTGCACTTCTAAAATATGGCTTTATAAAGGGCGGCGCTACATGTGGCAGGGAGGCGGCCGCCACCCCCTATGAGGTTTTTTTTAAGTTATCAAGAAAAGAAGAAGAAAGAAGAATATGGGGAAAGAGACGGCAGGGTCATGCATCTATTTACAAAAATCTTTCATTCGAAAAGTAAAAAAACTCACCTGTGGGTCATCCCCCCCCCCACACCCATCAAAATATTTTGGCGCCGAACCTGACTTTATATGTAAATGCTGAGAAAAAAACTAAATAAAGGTAAAACAAGTAACAAAATCTGAAAGGGATCGAGAAGCTTTATCTGGTCATATAATGTTATCTCTTTATCTCTCTCTCTCTCTCTCTCTCTGTGACTCATACCCTTGCGTATCCCTCTTCTTTGCTCTTTCTCTCCCATTGTTCTCTCTCTCTCTCTCTCTCTGCCTTTCTCGTCCATCACCCTGCTTTCTCTTATTCTCTTCTGCATTCTGACCACAATGCATTTAATGTCAAGTGGTTGCGATTTCATTATTTGTTGAAGCTTCATTGCCTATAGGTCCTGATGTTTTACAACTGGTTGCGATTTCCTGTATTTATAACACCTCATTCCGACATCCCTACAAATATTGACATTTCATCACTGTGAATAATTTAAAAAAATAAAACATTAAGGGCAATGAATAGAATTTAAAAACAGGCACACTGTCAGTTTAACCATCTGAAACTTAAAACAACAGCCTTTAACCCGCATGACCACGCTCGGATATCACAGCTTGCTCAGATGTCTAATCGCTAGGATGTCCGCTTATGCTTCTCTGTCCGGATATCATGTATGGGTAGTTCAGCAATGTAGCTCTATGATATGTAAGTGTACAGTGGTTGATGATACATGCAAAGTTTAGAAGAGAAATATTCACCATTAGGGTCTTTCTTATTGAGTAACTTGAAAATGCAAAATGACAAGACTTGTCGGTTTTTGCTAGGTGGGTGTCGAAGGACCACACTATGCTGTGCCCCTTTCCCCCACCCCAACCCGTCCCCCTTCAAGTGCCACCAAGTTTCAAGAAGACATTATCTTCTTGGAGAATGCATTTTTTTTTCACAAATTTGTGTCTAAATAAAACGAAATGCCATTTTGCAAGATTATTGACGTCTCTTCATTTGAAGTGTCGATCGGCCAAGTTGAAAGATCTGTGTAACTTCCTAGTTTCAGTATACAAATCAAATCAGGCATCTGAAAAATTATCGTCGTTTGAGCTTCGTCGACATGATAATTTTTTAAAATATGAAAATCTCTCAATGATTATATACTGGCCTTTGGCACTCGTAGCAATTTGATGATTGATCAAATTAAGCGGGAAGTTGAATGAATACTGTGCAAAACAAATTCAAATTTTATCAAAGCGCCCCTATCAATACATTTATCATAATCATGATTTAAACGAATCATTTACATGGAGCATACTCATATCAAAGTCACGTTATACTTCGTTGCATTAAAGGGATCGCTTAACTTTGTCTCAGCTTGCAGTGAGGAGGCAGCTCCATGCACAGTGAAGTAATAATACGAAGATTTTTACCATACATGCGACTTCTATGAAGTATGAAACAGACGGAAGTGGTTCTGTATTTTCTAGAGCATTGACACGCTCACCCTTTTTGATTTTATTAATCACTAAACACATAACTTTTATTTCCTCGTTATAATTCACGATGGAAAACGTCTAAACTCGAAACCATCTTTCTTTTATTTGTCATTGGTAGCTAAATGTGATAAACTTTCCTAGAGGTTTCACATCAATAATTAATCCATATATACAATGCGCATCAACTGTATAAGGGGAATGTCATTTCCTTGAATTTTTCAGTGAGGTCATGAGAGTGTGATTTTCTGCACATAGAATCTTATATACATTCTGTTGGTTTTTTTTTCTAAATCTGAATGATGTAATCACTAAAAGTTTAAAAGATGTTTATAATATAATTTGCTGAGAGGAAGAATTAATAACATATTTTACCATACCAAGAGATCATCTTTAAGACTTGGCAGAGGATACAGGAGAGCCTCCACTACAGAATAAGAAGTTCATGTACATTGTAAATATACGAAATATCAGTGTGCATATATTTCATGCTTGTCTGTGATAAGTGATATACAGTCCAACATTGTTCAATCACTAACAACAGTCATGAAATTATTTTAAAAATAGTGTGGCATGGAAGACATAGTGTGGCATGTTAACCGAGCAATAAGGTTGTTCCTTTCCTTGCTTGTGTTCCAATGTCTGCCCACTGCATGACTCTAATTGCTCGAATATCAAAGAGACTAGAACAACCAAGAGAAAAGGAAAGTTTCTCAGACCATCACAATGGTCAATAAGTCTGTAACTAGCCGTTATTTCGGTTACAATATGTTTAGGGATAGCTTATCTTCTTCTGAACGAGATTGAATAATTCTCGATTTTTTCCGGTCTCGCGAATGTTTAGTCAGGTAGGGTTGTAGCCAAGGAATTGTGCAGGTGACTAGTAGAGTTAAGTCTTATTCAGATATGGGCGGAGGGGGGTTTCCAAGGGTGTCTAATAACACGTAAGTGAATGGGTGCTAGAGATTTTAAGTGTAACCTTTTGTTGCGTCATTGCAATTCATTTTGCATACAAAAATTACACATAAAACACCCCCGGGTCCCCCCCCCCCCCCGCCCTCATATCTGAACAAGCCTTTAGATTTAAAGAAGAGTTATACTTCATAATGAACCTCTGTTAGCAAATATTATGAGTTATGAATTAACACAAGAATATATCTAGAATAGGATAGGTTTATGATGAAGAAGATCCTTGCATGGGCAATAATAGTTTGAGATTCATTAGAACACCCGAGAATTGACATTACTAGATGGTTTGAACATGATGAAGGTTATCGAAATGTCTCTTACAGTGTTGCGCATCATAAACATTAGAAAACACTCATTAAACCATGGAATATAATAGTACTGTACTTAGCCCTCATATTCTGAACGTCAGAAAAGGTATATTCATCATCAAAAGAGCCTCAATTTTTTTTTGTTTTTACTCGTCCGAAAGGATTACAATGTCAGGTGTTGATCAAGGCTTGATGATATCAATTTAACAAAAAATGTAAAGAATAAGTTCAATGCTTCACGCTTCTTACACTATTAACATTTCTCCAGTCACTCGCTGTCTGGTATTTTTGGTCACCGGATTGTTTTCGCTCTCCGGCATACTTCCATTCCCCGTGCGAATATCGCCGAATCCCTGACGGAGATCCCCGATCACTCTCCGTTTCCGCATGATCCCCCACCGAATCCTTACACTTTCCTCCCGAAGATATCCGATCATTTTTTACTTTCTGACTTGCCGTCGAATAGCGATGACTACCTTTTTCTCCTGCATGCTTTCGGTCGTACTCGGATGTTCTCGGAAGTGACGAGACAGATGTCATACGCGACATGCGCTGACTAAATGGTATTGACGACGTTCCACGAGATCGTCTACTAAGTGACCCCGAGGTATTGCAGTGACATAGGCATTCCGTCCACATTGAACAGACCCGTCGGTTAGCGATGAAGGCGAGGAAGATGTAGAAACCCTGGAGTGAGTTGAGGATGATGAAGACATACCAGAGAGCATTGATGTTTGCGAAGCCGGCAATGAAACCAAATGACCACGTGAATCCCAATAATGTCGAGATCTTGAATTTATTGAAAGGGGGAGAGAGAGAGAGAGAGAGAATGTTGAATATTTGTCTACAGTTCTCAATATTAATTTCCAGAAGTACGTCCTGCATGAATGTACATAAAACAAATCTTTTCAAAGTGATGAACTCTTGACTTCATGATTTAAAAAGACCCATCCCCTCTTTGGAAAAGTAAATCTGACAAACAAACGTCATTTCCTGCTTTTCTACATGTATTACCTTGAAAGGGATGTTCAACATGTTTTTCACGAGAGGAACGACATTTAACATCCCAGATATCATCGATTTATTTATAGACTGAAATAAACTCAATTTTGTGGAATAGTCTGGTGGAAATATTACTGAGGACTCTAGAAAACAAGATATGGAGTGCATATCACTGTCACAGCCCTATTCGACATTAATGACAAGACGATGAACTAAATTAGCCCCTCTCGACCCACATGAAGTTTAATAGGCTTGAATATAACACGTAGGGATCAGTAACTTGATAGTAGGCTTCAGAAATGTTGAATATAAAAGTCAATAAGGACATTACTGACATCAGAAAGGTTATTTGAAACTGCAATGCAGCATTTCAAAATGACCATCTAAAAACACATTATTTACCACTGATCGAAAAGTTTCTGCTTTTCCTTGTTTTGTTTCTGTTTTTAGAGAGAGTTTATACTCACTTTTAGATACACACGAAGTTCTTTGGCCGTGTCCTTGATGCTCTGGCTCTCCATGAGCATGCTTTTCCTGACTTTGGAAGAGTTCCGGATCCCTGCTACAGTATGGAGAAACAGAATTGTGTTTATGATGAGGAAGACACCAAGAGGGCATCCAAAGGCGATCAGATTGGCTGCCTGGTTGACTATCCAACATACGTCATCACTCCCATAGGAAAAGTTTAACTTCTCTCCGACAGTGAAGTGTATGGCTAAGCAGCAACCGACGAGGATAGATACGGTTAGGATGGTGAAGAGCATGTAGGCAACTATGGCACGTGTACTGTTGGTAGATACCGTGAAGCTATCCCGAGCGCCAAGGGTCCTGTTAAGCTCAAACGCCAGACAAGTTGTTACAGCAAACACGCTGGTCCAAAGAAAATGGGAGAGGACAGACAGAGAGGTGCAGAGTTCTGGTATGGATGTTCCGAGTCCACTTATCATCTGCATAAACTGTGCCAGGAAAAGTACGACGCATAAAACCATGATGAGTTTGTTACTCACACATCGCCTCATATGAGGGAAGATACAGTATGTAGCAAATGTAATGAGAAGAGAAACAAGAGAGAGACTGACTCCAACAAAGCTAAGTATAACCTGCGTTTCGTCATAAGCGAATATTCCTACTTCGGTGGTTTGGTTAAAAGTGGCATTCCTTCCAAAACTTTCGGGAGCACAGTACTGGACACTACCGTTGGCTGTCAAGGTATAGTCATTGGGACCGAGTATTTGCCCGGTCAACGTGTTGTTGAGGCTCGAATCGTCCAAAGGTATAAATAGATTTGCTGACTGGGTAATGAGCGAACATGTCCGATTACAAACCTGGATGTTGAAAGTCTTATCATAATTACTAGAAGAAGCCCCTAGGCCTCTCTGATAAGAAGCTGTGAAGATAGTTTCGTATGAATGATAAGTGTTTCCCGTCTGTTCATCTCGTACAACTGTATAGTTTTCGAGTCGTGTTACATTAGCGTCGGTGAGAAGTTTGAGACCACCTGGGCATTGGCCGAGACCTGAGACAGATATACAATCCTGAGAAATGGTTAAAGACCAGATGTGATAATAAGATTCATTGAGAGGGGTTGTGGTATACTGGAGAAGTGTTCTATCAGCAAGTTCTACCAGCTGCGCAAACGTCAGTGATCTTGATTCAATGACATAATTCAGTCTGAGGGAGTCATTGAGAAAGGACAGACAGTCGCTGTTTTGATCGTCGGTCATTAGGCGGATGTCATCATCGGCAGTATCGGTTGATCCATCGAGAGGACGCAGTATGCCTGGTGAAAGATACAACGTGTTCTCGAGAAACTGGGTTACATTTTCGGCCAGCTGATTGGGGTCACAATTATTGATATCCATAGGCTGACTTGGACCAACTGAAAATACCATTTTAAGATCACTGTCATCTGCGCCACAGGTAACATTTAGAGGAGGGGTTAGCCTATGACATTCATTGTTAAGAAGTTCGTATCCATCTGCGCAAGATAAGGTCAAGCATTCCTGTAAGAAAGGATCAAATACCTCCCAAGGCTGGCAAGAAATGTCAACTTCTTTGATGATTTTCTCAGAGTGTACAACCTGAATCCGACTGTCCTTTGAGAAATCCATGATGATAGACAATGGTTGCAGAGCATTGCTACCATCGACACCAGGGTTGACGATTCCTCGGTCTGCAGTGTCGTTTTGTGATTGTGTCGGTGTTACCCTTTTCCAACCATCCCTCCGTGGTGTCGGCTTTGTTGGTCTCCTGTCGCCGGGAGGTTCTGTAGTTGTTCCGGCTGCATCCAAACATATATTTCTAACACGTTCTTGGGATTCAGTCAGATTGACACCTGGAACAATATCGCATAATTTGCAGTATGGATTTCTGTATGTGATGCCGTCTTCATCTCTGACAAAATCCTGATAGAAAGAACACACTTCGCTAATATCTTGATACGAACCATCGGGGCAGTGGTCGACCACCTCTGACGCCAAGCATTTTCTCGTACCAGATGGGGATAAGTCTTGGGAAGGTTGAATGGATGAAGTACATTCGCCACTCGCCAGTAACTCCGATAGACTGGTATTTCCTGATATGATCATGTCTGTTAGGCTTTGGGAACAAAGGAGCTCCAGGTTCCAAGGAGTGAGTTCATTCTGATTCAAACCGTTGCACAATGCGCAATAAACATTCTTGTAACTCAGAATCCCTCCATGGCTGACTGGAACGATGGAAAAATCAAGATCAATCATCGGTTGATAGTCTTCGCATCTAGTCTTTATCAACTCGTTTTTCCAGCTCTTTGGACAAGAAGACACCATCCAGTAATGATCATTCTCTTGGGGCAGGGTAACACATGTTACTTGAGACCTATCAAGCAATCTCGTTTCATCTTCGAAGCGGTTTGGCTCGTTTCCTGCGGCAGTCATAGAAGTATCTGAAGGTGTCAGCTTGCAGTGTGAGGTGTAGTCTATGCAGCAGTCCCCGAAAAATTCACACCCATAATCACAGCTGCATGCTGGAACAGGCAAACCAAAGGGGTTACCGCAACCAGTTGAGTCACAGGTAGTGCTGGTGCAAACCGGAAAAGTCCGGTTATCTCCGGCTGAAATCATGGTTGTCTGACCTAATACAGGAAACAACATCAGGAAAAAACATATGTAAGCTAGTGTCATATTAAGGTAAACAGAAGTACATCAAACGACCGTTGGCTTAAGTGCCCCCCCCCCCCTTCTCAATTTCGGCAGTTTTAATATTTTGTCGGTTAGTTTAATATTCCTTCGAAATATTTGATATGTATGTGTGGTCGAAATTTTGAGACTATTCTTCCCCTCTTTCAATGTTTGTCTCCAAAATATATCTGGATTGTGATGTGTTGCGCCATCAGTTTGCTTAGTTCTAACAAAGCTTTGAACAAGTAATCCTGTGTATGCATTTCAGTTCGACTTAGAACGACATACTTTTAATACATTACCAATCAATCGTGCAAAAATTCACAACATTTGTCATGCAATATCATCCTCTACGTAT